>VZRX01015106.1:203575-315815 GCA_013398075.1 Notiomystis cincta
TTTTGGAATTCAACTGATAAAATATGAAACTTAAAAAAAAAATAGAAGAAAAAAAAGGAAAGAAAAAAACCCTGAGAAGTGAAGATACTCTGCTCCTGCTGAGAAATAAGTGGTGGAGCTGAGCTCCTGGGAGCTCCTCCTCACTTTGAGCACTGACCGTCACAGTTCTTTTACCTGCCAACCCCTTTGGAAGAACTGTATTGATGTCCCAAGAACACAAACACTTGTTAAGCCAGTGCACATTCTCACAGAGATACTAACCAAGTATCTAAGTGAGTGAAGCAGAGAAATCACAGGTTGCTGTACTCTGAATATGAAAGTGAAAATGAACAGTGAAGTGACTTGCAGGGCTGCTGAATTCATCCTGCATGAGAGTGATCACCCATAAAGAGTCAGATCTTGGTTGTGATAACTTCAGAGCCAGTCCTCCAAAGCCAAACTGGCACTGTTTGAAAGCACAACTCAGGGAGCTGTGTGGGAGCTCTGTCTCCTCCGTGGGGGAGGCAGTGGAATCCCAGCTGGAAGAGAGAGGATCTGCTCCCAAAGTGAAGTTTTCCCCAAGGCCAAGATGGGAAAATTGGTTTCTTCCTGATAAGAGGTGCCTGTTAAGCTTCTCAGTTGGGCAGTCGTTTTCAGCACTGAACACTCAACTAACACATTCTGGAAATCAAGAAACAATTTGGTAATTTTGGTTTGGGGTCTCAAACATAAACTTAGCCACTTACTCTATTTACTAAGAAAAGAAAAGTTGTCCTCAAACCCAGTGAACTCACTTTGAAGCTTTAAACATAAAGCCACTGTCAACACAGTATTAGAACAGTAATCCAACTGAAAGGCAGTGAACCTTCAAGGTAACTTCCTCTTTTGGGTAACTTGTGTCCATTGATCATAGTTATCAACAAAAGCTCCTTTGCTGGCACATTTATAGTCCCCAAAACCTGACCAAATGAGTAAAAAATAGGAAATGATATTCTGAGCTTTACTTGAAAATATTCCTGGAATGTAAGACTTAAAATATAGCCTAACTTAACCATTTACCATAAATATCTCTGGCTATTTTTATCAAATTCTGAAAATGTTAAATAATACAAATAATGCTGGTGCAAAGAGTTTGCAAGGAAGGCAGTGTTTCAAAATGTTCAAATGGAACCCTCACTTTTGGAAGCATGAAAATTGTCACAGACCTAAGAAAATGGATTGAAATCTATGACCAAGCTGCTGTACATTGCAGTTGATGATGCAAATCCACTGGTTACAGTCAAGTTCCTCTCATTTTAGACAAAGAAAAACTTGTGTAAGACTACACATTTTCCTGGTAGCATAGATTGTTTTTCTAGTTATTTTAATAGATCAAGAGAAAGATAAAATAGAAGTTTCTGAAAATTGTGAAATGTGTATGTAATATGCAAGGAATGGTTTATTCAACCTTCACAGATCTTTATAAATCTCTGCATTTATCTGTATGCAGATAAAATGAGTATATGAAATCACAGATGAGACAAAAACTGTACCCAAAATATTGCACAACTAATTGGCTCTTTTTTGAGAGAAAGTGAGGTTCAGGGTAAAGGATTCAAAACTTGTTGAAATTGTTTGAATGTTTCTGAAGAAAATAGTGCATCCATTTGCAAAAAACACATTTACGAAGCCTTTAGGGGTTTTATCAAAGTTTGGAATGATAATAGCCTCACTCTACTCTTATCACAGTAGTATCCAAACAGAACTGTACTTTTTTCCTTTCAGTAAGAAAGGAAAATATAGTTAATATTATTATTACAGTGCTAAACTATTCTGTAAGATAAGCTCTGCAACTTTCATTGCATGAGACCTTTGTTTTGTATATATATTGTGCATAGCAAACTCTTATTAGCATCTAGGGCTCAAAATACAAAATAAAAATAGCTGTATTTAACAATAAAACAATATATTTTCCTCACATCCTTTACACAGTAAATCAGATTAACAGGGTTTCATCAATCTCCATGCTTAGTCTATTTGGAAGCTATTACTTGAGGTAAGTATTTACACTGAGATCTTCAGGGAATTATTGTGTAAAGACATAGAGCTGGTGTGCTGCTAGAAATGGATATATTATTGAACATGGGGCATGTGCTGATGACTAAAAAAAGAGAACTTTATATGCACTGCAGTCTTCCACTGAAAGGGAATGTGCTATTGTTTGGATAATAGTACCATTTAAAAAGGTTAATAATTGTCTGACATTTGCACTACTGAATGAAAACATACTTGTGCTGTGGCTGTGAATTTCCTTGATTAGAAATTCTGTTTCCTGCTGGGATCTTCTCCAACACCAAGACATCTTGGTCGTGTTCTTTGAGTCTTACTGTATTTGCTTCCACATCCTGCAAGACAAGTTACTTTTAATAAATGTGACTGCACCTGATTTGGCTGATTAGTTACTCTAACTGTATGACTTTCAAACACAAAAGAATGGTGTTGGTTCTTTCCCCTGTATTTATCTGTCTTTATTCCGCTTTCCTCAAAGGCAGAATCAAGAAGGAAGCACTGGCACCGAGGCAAGAAGCAGAGAATTGTGGGAGAGAGCAAGAACTGGGTTAACACAGAGCAAGAACTGTGTTAAAAATCTCCATTTTATGGAGATGTCAAATTTAAAAAAAAGTTTGCTGAAAAATAGTCTCTGCACAACTTGCCATATGTAATGTATTCTCTAGCCACACTTATATATAAATACTATTTTCTACAATCTGACTTTTCCCTAAAATTAAAAAAAAAAAAAAGCCTTTAAGAATAGGAAGTCTTAGCTCAGTAAATTCTTCATTTTCCCTCATAATAGAAAGAGAAAAAAAATTAAGTATAATATACATTCAAAAAACACAGGTAAAAATTGGTAAGACCATGGACTTGGATCTTCTTTGAAGCATAGACCAAAGCTTAATCAGTTGTAAGTCTCCACAGCCAACCCAACCTTACTGCCAAAGGCATCCTCATTCCCTTTTGTACAGTAACCACAAGTAATTTTTCTAGTGGAGTACCCTTTCTGGACTGGTTTCATTGCTGCAATACTGGTTCCAATACAGGATAATACTAGTTTTGACTTCCTCTACTACGAATGACCACAAAATAGCCTGAATTTACAGAATTACAGTTGGCTTTGCAACACATTTACCCCAAAGTGAATAACTGGTACATTAGTCTGGGAATATCTTTGTAGAGTTCTCTCATAAAGACATCTATAACTTACTCAATTTTCCACTTGATTCTGCCTTGAAACTCTTGAGTTTAAGGTACCTGACACTGACCTATGTGGGAGAAGGGATGATATTGTTTTTTTCAATATTTGGACAGAATATCACCAAGAAATCCAGGGCAGCATAAAGAAAAACTGAGCAGGGCAAACACTAGATCATAGAATGTGAGAGACAAAACATTCCATTTGCTCACATTTTCATGTCTGAGCTGGGAACAGAGAGAGGAAAGGTGATGAACATATTCTTTACCTGACCTTCTAGAGTGTCACATCTCTGTTCCACAATTAGGCATACTACAAACAAGGTTATTAATATCAATATATTCACAGAGATAAGACAGCCTCTAGAAAAACTTGCAAGTTCTGCCATCACACTGTGAGGGCAGCCCTCCCCAGTCTCACCCTGAGGATCCTGTTGAAGTCCTCCTTGTCTACTCTCAAGAAGTGGCAGTTGTCTTCCCGCAGAACAATGGATGCTGCTCTGGGAGCATCATTCACAAGTGCCAGCTTGCCAAAATCATCTCCTTCGTGTAGAGTACATACCACACCCTGCACAGAGCAAAACATTTACATGCAGAAACCCATCATTACTCTGGATTCTATTGAAAGTCCTTGTACAAACACTGGACTTCACAATCAAACACCAAAACAAATCCATTTGGCAGGAAATCAACAGCCAAAATAATGACTAGGAAACAATACTTGATAGCTGGTTATTACTATTACTAAAGAGAGGCAAGAAGAGAAAAGAATCAGCTTGTTCTCTGAAATTACATTCAGCTTGAAGGAGTCTTCTCATCCTGCTGAAGACAGAAAGTTGTCAACTATTTTGTTTTTTATTTATAGAGGCCCTAAAAAATAAAACTGAGTTTGCAGAAGTAACGCAGAACAACACATCTCCAGCTGCTGTACACCAGAAGTGCTCTGTTTCCTCCAGTTTACAGTAACAGAGGATCTGGCCCATCCAGTGATGTAAAAAACAAGGTTATTATGTGTGTCTTAGGAACAGGCTTAGCACCAGGGCCCCTGTGCTAGATTTTGGTGAAATGCTTTGTTTTTAAATGGAGGATTCTCAGACACTGAATGAGAAATCAATAGCGAAGTAGGGTTTTTAAAGGGGATTCCTGTGTACCAAGATCTACTTTTCTTGCCTTGAAAAATCTCTCTCATAAACAGGAAATTTAATAAAGATGCTCTTTGGTCTATGGCTTAACTGAAATGAAGAGCTGGCATAAATCTGGAAGAGGCTCATCCAACCTGAGAACCACTAGTCACGAAGCAGTACTTTATCAGACATGCATGAGAACAGTTAGTCATCCAAATGCATGACAACACGGTGGCAAAGGCATGGGGCAAAGCCCCCATGAGACAGAAGTCTGGCAGTTCACCAAATTCCAGCAAATTACTTTGTCCTAAAGATACTGATGTAACTCTGATGGATTATATTCAGAAACTGTGTAATATATCCCAAAATTATAGAGCAATCTACTGGAAGTATAATCAGTGAAACCACTGGATCTTTTCTTAATAAAATTATGTTTCTATTTGTTTTGTCAGACAAAGCAATTTTGCTCTAAATTAAACTATATTCCTTCAAAGTTTATTCTTACAATTTCAATAATAACAATCATATAAAATAGCTTCTGAAAAAAATACCTTGCCATAAATGACTACGTTTACTGATCCCTTTAGGATAATGTACCAAGAAGTACCTTCTTCTCCCTGATTAAATACTGCAAGAGAGAGAAAAGATTTTATGGTTAGAATATAGTTATTCAAAATATAAATGGGTCAGATTCTGCACCCAATAAAATTCAAGGTAACTCTGTAGTCATATAAATGTCTACCTTATAAAAGGGCATACTATGATTTTAAAAGCAATTGCCTTCAGAATTCAAAAAAACAATTCATACCCATATAGTAGCTATTTTATTACACCGATGTGAAAGTTGCTTTTCTTTTCTATGACAGTTCCAACAACTACTTTATCAATACATGTTAGGTTATCAATTACTAATTAGCACACAGATTGGATCCCACCAGTAGCACCATGCTCTAACCTAGTTCTCTAGTGACTGTGAATTTAATATTCATTTGCTAAAACTTCTCAGTATTAACATGTCTGAGTAATTTCCTATTTTAAACCTTTATTTTGTGCAGGAAGATTTTTTAAAATACAGGATTATATTAAAATTTATTTTAAATAGAGATTGGTCGAACCAAAAATTCTAGATAAAAACACACCCAAATTGTAGGTCATACACTCAAGCAAGGATACAGAATTAATTTTGGTATTGTCCCTGCATTTGGCAACAGACTAAGCTAACACTTATTACCCTAGGTTTTAAACATTAAGTGACAATCCAGTTTGAAGAATGCATCTAAGTTTTGCTCTTGTCATTTAAACTTTAGGAATTTAAACGTTCATGGCACAGGTGAGAAAGAAGACCTGAAAGGACTCCATTTACTTACAGACTGTTCCTGCTTTGGGATGTGACTCAAAAATGAGGACACCTGCTAATTCTCGTTTTACCTTAAAATAGAGAGAGAAATTATAGTTGTTATGTGTATCTCTTTCCTCCTGGTGATGAGGTCACATAATACAGCCCCGTTGTACTTTCCTTCCCTCTGCATCATTGATCAGTCTTTGGTCTGCTTCACTTGATCTCCTAATTCCTATTGATTGGCTTTACAGAGCTACATTTCCTGGCTCCAAATGGCTCAGACAAGGGCATCTTTAAGATACGGCTCTCCACACCTTTCTTTGTACACACAGACGTGAAATGATCATCAACAAATAACAAGACAGAAAGTTTCAAAAGGCAATAGTTAATCTGTTACAGAGGCTAGCTAGTGATTGTCAGTCACTCCATGGAAGTATTCCTGTTCTTTCCTGAGAAATCAGCACCTTCCCCTTACTGGCATAAGTCTGTCTGCCTGTGTCAGGCAGTGCAGCACAGCCATCTGGACCTGCTGAGTCCCCTCTGCCTGACAGCTTCCCAGGCAAAGCATCCAGCTCACTGCCTCCTCCAGGAACTGGAGACGTGGCACTGCCCTTGGTGCCAGCCTGCTCCTTGCTGGGTTTGTTTTGCCCTTGCTGTGGTTAGCTCTGACTGACTGAGCAGTTGTCTCTAGTGAGACACCCCTTACAACACTGTGTTACTGCCACAAAATAGCAGCAGCACTGGGAATCTCACATGATCCCGAGTTCTTCTGTGTGCTTTATGTCTCTCTTCATACAACCACAAGTCTCCAAGGACTTGGAGGCCAATTTCCAAGCAGCAGGATTCATGTATTTGGAGAATATCAGCTGGTGAGGAGCCATTTTTCAGAGGTACTACTGTGTAATTTAACCGTGCCAAATACAGATGAAAAGCTGGCTTCAACATGTATTTACGAGGAGTATTTTCACACCACTGTCTTGGTTATTTAAATTTTTAAAAAAATTTAGGCCATGAAGAAAGACTTAGGAAGTAATTCTCAAATTCTGGACATAATCCAGATGAGAATCTGATGGCTGCATCTCCTAAAATGGGTGGAAAAATCTGGGCACTGATGTACTTAAAGGCACCCACCCAACCTTGGTGCTCAGGCATCAAGAACAAACATCAGCCACCTCTCCTAGAATGCTTTCCTGACCATCAGGAGAAAGCACTCCCTGTTTGCAGCCTGCAGAAGAAGAGACATAAATAGAAGTGTTTGGACAGGTTTTTTAAGTACACTGAACAGTGAACACACTCACAGGCCTGTGACTTCTGTAACACTTAGCTCACCAAACTCCTTTATAACTTCTGCTCAAAGGCAATGACACTTTCCTAAGCACAGGAAATACAACCCCACTAGCACTGTTCTGCACATAGCAGAGAGCATTCCTATCCATTTGTGTCCTCAGATGTCGCCTCAGTTGATTCAGTCACTGGCCTTTGCAGTGAATGAATCCAAATGATGGAGCCCAAAGTTTGACGTGTTTTTAACACTGTATTATATAACTGTTTTTCATTCCTACATTAACTTCACAGGCTCCTCTAGCAGGGATTAGTTCACCACCACGCGACTTGAGTTTTATCTATTTTACTTCCTGCTGCTTGTGGCATATCTAGAAAACTTATTGCTTTAGGAATTATGCCTTACTTAAAATAAATTAAACATTCCATTTCCTTTCAAGTCGATTGGTCATTAATCTTCTGGTTCATAGAAGCAATGCTGTCTGTTGTTCCTCTGAAGATTTCCTCTAAGCTAGTCATGGTTTCTGTCTTCTGCTTTAGTTCATGATGCACGTAATAAGCTGGCATTTCCAGATTCTTACTAAAACATTGAATCATCTGTACTTCAAAATGCCAAGTATTTTTTGCAGTTTGTATCATTTGCCATACTTGTTCCATATGCTTCTTGCTGTGGATTTTGACCTCAAGTCTGATTTTCTTCTGAGCTGAAAATATTTCGTGTTTCAATTTTTTTGTTCTGGGTTACGTCTGCAGTATCGAGAATTTTCTCCATTCCCTCTCAGTATCTGTCTATTCTGGGTAGTTTCTCTTGTTTAACTGGGAGACACAGCAGGAGTAGAGGACATGGGAAGAAGAGCAAGACCTGCTCACACTTGGATGGTGAGCGGATAAAAGCCATGGGGTTCCTTTACTGGGTGCCCTTCCTCAGAGGCACCAGCTCGAGCTGTTTCTGTGGTACTCCACTGTGAATAAATTGCTTTATGGAGCAAGACATAGCAGGCTCTGCCATGGGAAACCCGGGGTGGAAGCAGCCAGGAAACCTGGTCTGGCTGTGTGAGTGGGGGACGTGCAGGAGCCCAGCAGGACCTGCCAGGTCCTGGAGCCACCTGCAGTGAAGGGCTCCAGTCCCAGCAGTGACAGGCTCTGGTGTTGGGAGTGTGACTGACAGAGCCTCACAACTGGCCAAACTGGGAAGTTCCCTGAAGAGCAATGTAATTCAGATACCATCTCTGAATGCTTTTTTTTTTTTGAAAAACATTGTTCAGGTTTTTTTATGTTTGCATGGAGTACTACCTTTCTGTAATGCAGCTTCATAATTAGCTGCATCTGTCCAAATTAACTGAGAATGACTGAAAATAACAAGAGATTCCAAAGAAGCTCTTGTCAAATGTGGATCTACTTTCTGACTGGTTTTCTCTTCCTGAAATCATCCACATCTTATTGCTACCAAGTAAAGTGCTATTTAGCTTGTTTCAGTTGTCTACACAGTATATCAATGATGGTGAGACTTTAAACAGATACATTCTCCTGTCCATTCCATTTATCCTCAGTTCTCTGTGCTATTCTTGACCACTTCAGGGAGAGAAAGTGTCTGATGAGCTTTCTTTCACTCACTGACCAAACTCCAACCAGCAAGCAGTGCACCTTTCTGCACAGTGTAATTCCTCCTCCTAAATGGTTCAAGCCAAGACTCCTTGCAGAAATGAATTCTGCAAAACTCAGTGGTACCAGTACCTTCATTTCAACATGGACAGGGACTCAGACAGCAGCACCTGTGCCAAGTGAGGGAGACAGGGGCTGTGCAGAAATACTTGAGGAGAATTATATATGATATCTAATAGACAACCTACACCGACACAGTGCTTGGGTGATTCTCATAGATGGAATAAACTCTTTGCATGGAAAGTAACAATGAAAATGGTTATGGGCTCTCCAACTTTAATAAAGCATCAGAAGTAAAAACTGAGCCTCCCTTTTGGTGATAAGTTATAATTGTTAAAATTACTTACTGTGGTAGAAAGGTGAGATAAGGCCTTAATGTGGAGAAGTTCTTCATATATAAACTCTAAGTCATCTACAGTTCTCTGGCCAGGGCTATAGAGAGAAGATAAAAGGGAAAATGAATGCAATAAATGCCCCAAATAAATACTGCAGAGAAGGACAGAACAACACAAAATGCTGCTGTACTGTCTAGTGAAGGGTACATCCTCACTAAACAGGGACTGAATGTTGTTTCTGGCTGGAGGACTGAAACACACAAAGGATGGAAGCTCTGTGAATGCTACCTGAATGACACTGAGCAGCAGCCATGGCAACCACCTTAGAGAGATCCTGATTAGGCAGCTTTTCTGATTAAATCAAGTGTTCTATATATGTATAAAATGGTCACATAAATCGGAAATGGTACATAAAGATTTGTTCCTTTCAAAAGGACTCCTGAGTGTGGGGCATGCACTGTTCTTCACATGCAGCACTAATTAGCTGGAGCAAACAGACAGTAGTGGTTTGTAAAGGAGTGTGTGAATTTCTGCTGAACAAATTGGAGATGCAGCAGTGCATCTTGGAGGACAGCTCTACAGTTAATGCTGAGTGCTGCTGTTTAGCCACAAAGGTAAATAAGAACCACTCAGTAGTTTAAGTTTCTCTCACTGAAAAATACAAGAAGCTGCCATTACCAAAAAGCATGCACTGTTGAAGGAATAATTCTTTTCGAGCACAAGAAGTAAGGAGGCTGGCACTGTGGCTGAAATAGCTGCATTTCTGAAACCTACACAAAATTTTCTGATTGCTAAAGATGGACACAAATACTGTGGGGACTGCAGTGTGCCAGAGATGCTTTGAAGGCTCTAATAAACAGCACACAGGAGGAGTTGTAGGAAGTTGTGAGTAACTCCCAATCTTTTTCCCACTCACAAGATTCTCTTCTGTTACAGTATCTAACACAATATTATTTTCTAAAAGGACAGATTCTCCTGTCATATAATTTCAGACAGCACATTGGAGTGACATACGGACATACAGAGGAAAAAAAAACTCCTTTGAAGCATTATTCCAAGCTACTTTTATAGGGCTAAGTCCTTCCAAACAATATGGTTTAGATATGTGAAAAGCAGATTACAAGTAATTAATTCAGTGGGCCAAGAACAGAAGAAAAGAGCAACAAAGACATAAGGGAGAGGATAAATTTAAGATGTGAGGAAACGGGATACAGGAAGTCCAGTCTGGTGGCAGGAGTTCCAAATTAGAGGGTTTACATGCTCCAAACCCTGCTGTCTGCAATGTGTGGTGGCAAAAGAATTAACCACAGTTGAATCTTTGGACAGCCCTAAAAGAAAAAACTACAATGAACCTTTCTGATAGAAGTTTTCCTCCTAAAATGTCAGTATTACAGGAGACTAGCACCTAGAGGATGATCAGGAAAGCCATATGAAGAAATACTGTGCTCCACAGGCTTTCTGTCTAGTCACCTCTGATTCAAAAGTCTGTCTACATCATGTGTGAGGCACAGGGAGTACCCAGCTGTGTCACTCTGGAGCTACATTGCAACTTTGTACAAAAGTAGCTTGATGGAGACTTCTTTTGGATGAAAGAAGTACTGAAGAAGTCACAGAAAACATAAAGAAAAACTGATATCTCTGCTAAGCAGGCTTTATTTTTCTTCTGTTCTTTACTTACCAATGACATGCATTTATTGTTACCCAGATTAAAGAAAAATTTAGACAAAAAAAAAACATTTTGGATGAAACTACTCTTTTCTCATACAGAATTGAATAAACTGTTAAGGGAGAAAGAGACATTGATTTGGTACTGCTATGCCCTCTAGTGACTCAAAATACTCTCCTATTTCTAAATCTGGCTACAAATTACAAGGCTGACACTCCTAGTGATTTATGCAGGGCAGCTTAATTAAGTACAGCATAAAACTAAGCCAGTGCTAGCTAGCAAACAAAAGGTAAGGATTTTTACAAATAATAGGGAAGTAGCAACTTTAATTTTATTACTTGTTTGCAAAACCAGCATGTCTTGGAAAGCATAGTGTAACAAATTAACAAATTTCTACATTAAATCAAAACAAAAAAGGATGATGTCCTACTACATCAGACCTCTGTCCAGACAAAAGGATACACTCTTCTTTCAGCATGTCCATTTCCTAACCATGTTAGCACTTTGGAAGGACTGACAATCTGTAGCAGATATCTGTACCTAGTCTTTACTTCTGCTCCTGCAGATGTCACGTGGAGAGATATTAGGCATCACTGTGTCTTTAAAATCTGTGTGGTGACCCACTGATGTTGATTTGTAGGATCCTGCTGTGTAAAGACCTAGTTTCTGCAGGGGACACATTCTAACAGCAATAGCTGGTTATAGAGCAGATAATAAATGGAATAGGTAGGGAACGAGGGTACACATTAATGGACAGAACTCAGGTGATATTAAGTGATCAATAAAAACTGTTCAGTGTTTGGAGAATTTACCAAGGTCAGAGACATTGAGCTTCTCTGTGACTAGGATGTTAGCAATAACATAGTACTTTGCCATTGATAAACCATGTGTGTCCAAGCAGTATCATTGATTATTTTTATTATATGGCTAACCAGAAAATTCTCAGATAATAAGAACAAGGGAAAAGATCAGAGACCCCATAACACTGTGATTAAGTGTCAAATGCTCTCTATTGAGAAAAAAATGGGCTAAGTGAAGCCACCAAGAACATATAACACAGATTTATTATTTCAGTCACTGCTAACTTAGTTAAGGCTAGGGCATTAAAAAAGAATGTAATCCATAACATCATCTGAGCTAAATACTGTTGTCTGATGAATGTAACTCTTCCTTTAAAGACTCCTGTTATTATTGTGTTTAGCTTTGTATTATAGCATCTATTAAATTAGGGTTTACCATCAGGACATATTTTCATACTGAAGGGTGGGAACACTTAAGGAGGAGCTGTATTAATTCTACAGTAATTTTTACAGGGACTTGAGCAAGGTCTGCACCTGTGCTCCAGCCATTATAAAGAGCAGAGAGCTGTGTTTGCTACTTCACAAAAAGCTATTTTCACATTCAGTATATGTGTTTCCAAAGGAAAAAAAAAACACAATAGCAACAAGAGCCTGCCAAAAATTTCCCTGAGCTCTATTCTGTTTTTTAAACTATAGAACATTCTTTCACAGTTTGACAGTTAAAATGCTGCAGTTAATGTAATAAACAGAGAATTTTTTAAGTTGGCTGTCAAAACAAGTGACACTTTTTGTTAGAGATTTTCAGATTTCGAACAATAGAAAGTACCTTTCAAAGCAACAGCTTCATTATACAATCAAATTCTCAAAGTAATCTTCTCATCAAAGAATATTGTCTTATTTCTTTCAGGGTAATTATCTGAGTTCTGCAACCTCTCTGGAAATGGTTACTGTTATAAAATGCAGCTGTGTTGGTCTGAAAATTGTGGGTCCTGCTCAGGTCAGCTAGAGTCAGCATCTCTGAAGCCTTGACAATTCCTTTGAACTTTTGGCAGCTGTAACAGCGTCTAGTCAAAACTAGCAGGGCTCTAAGGATTCATGGAGATTTTAACAGCTTTGCTGCAGCTCAGTCCAGGGAGGATTTTCAACTAACAAAATCATTATGTATGTAAACTGAATTCTAGAACAGTAGTTAATATGGTCCCTGGCAGTACAAGCTTACTTGAGTGAGCAAAGGGCTGCAAAAATAAGCACTTTCAGGGATAGGGAAAGATGTCAGATGAATATCAGCCTTGAGAAAACATCTTTTTCCTACTATATTCCATGAAAAATCTCCTATTAGTATTCTTCCAGGTGATGCTGTGCAAGTGATGACACAGAGAGAAGAGCAGTACTTTCCACAGCAACCTTCCAGCCTTTCAGCTCTCTGTAAGCAGTCCAGATGATAATCAACACCTACCCTGCTAGGGTTAGCTTACACTTGCTGTTCTGAAAGTCATGACAGAAAGCAAATGTAGTAGGCAGCCAAAACCTAAGGGGAAATTCCCCAAGAGAGGACCTGCTCAGCTGGCCTGAGGCAAAGGAGAGAGTGCAGGGGAGCAGGGTCCCAGCACACACAGTCTCCTCATGGCTGGTGTCTGCTCAGACATGCAAAAGCTCACTTTTGCTCCTCTGTGGAAAAGGCATAGGACATATCTGTGAGGAAACAAGACCCCAATTCCATGACTCTCTAAGGATATATGGAAACATCGTGCTCTAAGTCTGCTGTCCACGTATTTTGTGTGACAGGGAGCGAGAGCAAGTGAGGCTCCTTTGGTTGTGTTGACTAGACCTCTAATAAGCAGAAGGAATAGAATGCATACTCCAAAACTACTACTACTCCTGTTTTTATAAGCACAAGTGTCTGATGGCACTTTTTAGAATTCAAGGCTTCTAGCAAGTTTTTGGAAAAGTGCTGTTGAAATGAGCTTATGATCTAAACATAACACAGGGACAAGAATGGAGCTGGGAAAGGATACAGATGGAAACAGAACAGGAGAAAGTACTTATGTTAGGTGCTTCAAAAATCTTTTACTCTGAAAAATGTTCTCACATTGAAGGCAGGGCCCACTCCTATCCCAAGGCAAAGACAAACTTTGCCAAAGGCCTCAAAGTAGCAGGATCCAGACTTGTGCACTTGCCTGTCTTGAATGGCCCCTTAGAAGTAAATCTTCAGTGAAGGTGAGCTTCAGTAATTCCTTATTCTCAGTGCATTTGATTAGCAGTAAAATAGGTCTGCCATGGCCACTAAACACTACCTGCTGAATGCTTGCCTTCAGAGGAGGGTCAAACAGGTTTACACTGGTTGCTTTGAAGTCACTACAAAGCTGGCTGAAAAAAAGGCTGATAATAAATGTAGGTTTCTCTTGTTTCCATGAGGAAATCCCATTAATATTTAATCATTATTCTGCTTACGGTTTCCTGAGAATCATCCTCATATGAGCATCTGGCCCAATCTGAGAGAGAAGCAGCATAGTATCCTGTAGCTCCTCATCACACTCCTTTTTCTCCTCCTCAGTTGGCAAAGGGGCATCTTCACGCTCATCATCCAAAAATCGATAAAATAAGTATTTGTCTTGAAAGTGGTGTTCCTGGTCCACTGAAAACAACACAGCACATCAAATACTGAGCTCTCCTCAACGAATTAAACCTTGTAGAAATCTGTGTAGATTCATGTTGGTCACAGATAGATAGTTTAAGAAAGGAAAGAAAGCTATAGAGAAACTGTAAGAGCATGAAACTATTTCTCACATATGTCTAAGTTATGTAGTTTGAAGGAATGCTTTTATTATTACAAATACTTTCCAAAAGGCTTCCATGTAAGTGTGTTGTGCATACATAGATGTGTGTGTGCACATGTGGGGTTTTTTCTTATTAGTTCTGTTTTCTTATTGTTTCAAACTATTTCATTTAATCAAACAAATTACACTGGGGAAAATGGTTACATGATGAATTTCTAAGAAGTATTCTCTAGCATGAACACTTCACTCTATGTGTTTAGACAGGCTGAAAAAAAATAGCAGAAGCAACTAAACTCCTTGTGATGTAGCAGAAATGTGTATCATCAAGGTGTAATCCCAAGGGCAAGTTCATTGATGGGTGTCCTGGTGGAATAACTTCATGGAAGGACTACCAAGAGAAGGCCTCTAAAGTAACATTATGATATTGCAAAGGACAAACCTTTGGTCTTCCAAGCAAGTCAGAGTGATGTGTTGAGTTGGATACTGTGGTACAGCTTGCAATAGCTTGCCCCTGAGAATTCAAGGGAATATATGGCAGGAATTCAAGCTAGAGCCCTTAGGGCAAGGGCAAGGGAGTAGTGGAAACAATCTGTCTTCCCAGTATGGAAATTTCTCCCTGGGATATGGGAAGCACAACAGACGATAAATGGAAGTTTACTGTAATAGAGCTGCTCTTCCAAATTTAATAAAAATGTAAGTGCAAAGCTTCAAATATGAATATTGCTCCAGAAACCTACCCTTTTGAGGGCTGTAATACCCTGTTACCAACTAAATCCTGCCAGATGGAAACTGAAAGTCAATGTAAAATGCAATCAGAAAGCTAATATAAAATCCCAGATTTCCACACTGGAATATCTGGTATGCTTTGAATTTCAGAACCCCTGCAAAACCAATGGAAACCATATCAAAATGATGGAATCTGAGCAAACACAAATATTCACATTCACTTCTAAATACGGCAAATCTTAATTTTATGTATGCTAATACATCCTTTGGTTTTGGCCTGAGTGCTATCCAGCACTGGCACAAGCCAGTGTACTCCTGAGTAAAATTAGAGTTATCATTATAAATTGTTCACTTATGATGCAATATGCTCTTAAGTTAAAAAAGAGTACTGGCAGCAAGATTCAAATAATACTGCCTGTGTGTTGCACTTGCACTTATGAATGAACAGGTTGCTCTGTGGCATTCCTTTTGGAATGGGCTCATGATCCTTTTCTTTTTCGTGCCTTTTTCACAGAGGCATTGATGTCACATACTGCCCATATTTTAGTCAAGATACTGATTATCTTACCATGGTTAAGAACACCTTCTTCCAGCAGTACTTGCCACATGCCAACAGCCTGAGTTCGTAAATGGACACAAGGACTCTGTTGCATCATCCAGTCAACTAGTTCTGTCCCCACACAGCACTGCCTGAAGGACAGACAAACAGACAGGAGTGAAAAGGAAGCTAGCCAAGAGAGAGACTGCACACAGTGACTGCCAAGAACAGTGATATCTTAAACTCTGTATGAACTTAGTCAAATCTCCCTACAGAAATACCAGGTCACCATCTACATGCAAATGCTTGAAACACCAGTGAAGGTGTTCAGTTTTGAGAGGATCACCTTGGCAAAACAAGTGTTTTGGGAAATGCAGAGGTCAGAGGATCAAATCGAGCCTGTGACACCTGGTACAAAACCTACAGCACCAGTGCAACAACCTCCAACTCAGATTTCAAATGAAAACCCTGTATAGCATGGGATACCAAAAGCCTCATGCTTTCTAGAATCCTGAATGAAAACAATAATTTAATACTGTAAAAGTTATGCCAATGCAGCCTCCACAGGAAGAGTGAGTGCTGTGAGGGTGTTCCTGCATCTGTAACCAAACTTCTGTCACACTGTTTTTGGAGACACTGCTCTTGGTACAGTGTACCTGAGGCTCACTCATGCTAGGTCTTGGACACCTTGCACATCCTGACTGACCCAGAGGCAGACAACAGCAGGCCTCGAGTTCTGGAGAATGCCCAAAGAGGGGTAAAAAAGCAAAAAAACCTGCACAGTCACTTAGTAAAATTCTTCACATAACACTCCCTAGCTCAGCAGAACAGTAAGAGTTTTCCCAGTTATGTGTAAGAGAAAATGTTGCAGCTGTTGGGACCAACACTGCTCTTCATTTCTCATATATGCTCTTTTGCTCTTCTAGAAATATCAGCAATGTTATATTGTGACATATTCTCAAACCAACTCACAAGCTTCAAATACTTTTGTATATTAAATACATTTTGGGCTGAAATATGGAAAATCAATGCATTTACTTCAAATGAAGATCAGCTACATATTGATTTACTATTTAGAAAAAGACAGAGATTTAAAAATAATTTTTACTTAAATACACTCTGAATAATGCACTACGTATTTGATTTAAACCTTAGATGCCAAACCAAATTATTTTTTTCTTAAGCCAATAGTAGGTAGATCCTGACACCTTGCAGGCAGGTTTCTATTCTACAAGTGCCATTGTTATCCCACTTCAGCAAGACTGTGCTGCCACCAGCAGGAAGATAAGAGAGCCTGGTGGTACACTGAAAAAAAAATTAAATTGAGCAGCAAATCTGCATCAGGAATGTTTCTCACCAGGTGAATTTTTAGAACACCACAGTGATCAAGACTGCTGTAGCAATCAGTACAGGAACATAATATATTAATGAACTTTTCTATTATCTCTTACTGATATATGAACAGAACAGAATCTACATTTTAACTTGGTATTACACAGCATATTCCAGCTAACTATGCTATTAACTTTGGAAGAGTTTTTGTGTGTGAATGCTCTGTTCACAATCACAGACTCAATTTCCAGTCAAATTACTTCAGCAAGGATTTACCAGGCCCATTAAAGACTGCATAACATCCAACTCAAATAGCACCACAGAATAATTTCAGACCTTTTGAGACCTGCAAGTATGGTAAGGCATAAATGACAAATCAGAGAATGGCAGGCATAAAAATTCAGAGACCTCTATACAATCAGCTCACACACCTGTAAGTCTTCAGATGGTATTTACGATCTCTTATCATGTGAGGAGCTCGGGACAGAATTGTGTTCCGCAAAATCTTTCCCGCTCTGAGGATCTTTTCTGAAGGAACCTTGGTGATCGTGGAGGAAAAAAAGACCAAGACACACAGATTTTAAACTTTCTGGAATCTCTGTACTGCTTTCTGCAAAACAGAACACAAATGCTCTTTTCCCTAAATTAAAAGTCCTCTTGCACAGAGGCTCACTTTTGCAGGGCAATGTAGTATATATTTGGGATTTTAAGTTTCACATACTTATCATATCTAACAGAAAGCATCACTTCAACTGATTCATATCACACTCTTGGAAATAGTTATTTCCATTTGTCTAATGGCCTGGCTCTACAAGACACCTACGTTCTATTACCTGGGTAATGGTTTTAGTAGGATGATGTGGGATGTGAGGACCAATAAGAGGTGTCTGAAAAATAAAATGAAATTAAATAATTTTTTAAAGGTTGACCAGAAAAATAAAACAAAGGCTAAAGTAAAAAAATTAACAAAAAAGCTGTAAGAACAAAGAATAATGTGGAATTCCAAGCTCTGCCCAGGAGATATGAATAGAAAAAGCTTCTGAAGACATCCTAAAGGCAAACTTGGTTGTTGAGGCTCAGCAAATTAAAACAGTGACATGACAAGTGAGGATGAATAATAAATCTGTGCTAAACTTTGTGAAGTACTAATGAAATGGGCAACAGCCAGACGTCACACCAGCTCTGAGCACACACAGGCATAGTTAGCTCTTCCTCCTGCCCAACAGTGTTCCCCCACAGCCGTCTGCTTCGCCATTCAGCCCCCACCACGGAAATTCTCTCCTCCTGCAGCACCTTTTCCTATTCAGCTCCTTTCTCCCTTATAGCATAGCACACGAAACAGGAATGGAGATAGAGCTCTTCTTGCACTATCTGTGTTTTCTAAATTATCACCAGGCGGAGCTGGCAACTCTTTTATAGCCGCTCTCTGAAATGCAGAGGCACGCAGGCCACTCGCAGGGACCCAGGCAAGGACCTTCACAAAGGGGCTGGTGAAGGAAAAAGAAAAGAACAAAGCAAGTGGCTTGGTTCTACAAAGGGGAGAGTGAAAGGGAAGACTATCAGGGCTCTACAGGGGAGAAGGAGAGAAGGGGATGAGAGAAATGGGAAAACAGGCACATAACAAACAGGTGAAAGAGGGAGACAGGGAGCACATGGCACAACACAGAGGAAAAAGGAAAGCGGAAGGTTAAAGGACAGCAGAAATGGAGACAAAGGAGAACAAAACCAAACTTCAGCAGCCACCTCAGAATGACAGGAAGACATTTAGCTTTGTTGGGCCTGGTAGCTAACAGCATGGACCAAATTCACTTTGAGTGTGCAATGTCGGGAGACACGACTCGAGGGCTGACTGACAGCAGATCGGGCTGAGCAGAGCTCTCCCACAAGGACAAGGCTCTGCACCTTGGCCCACGGCAGCCACAGCTCCCTCACACCCCCAGCAAAGCCAAGACACCAGGGCAGAAGTACATGAAACATGAGCCAGGTACTTCTGGGCTGAGAGGTACCAGGTTCCTCAAACTGGGATCTGTCCAGTAGCTCCCTCGGGATTTTAATGGTGTGACAAAGTCCTTGTGGTTATCAAATAGTGCCAAGAGCTAAGAGTGCACCAGGAAACAATGGGTCAGCTGGGGAGGGGAAAATGAGGGAAGCATATGACAGAAATCAATAATCTTAACATAGACACCTGTGTATGGAAACCAATACAAAGTTTTTTGTTTCTACTCATTCCTTACAGAAGTCTCCGAAAAGGCAAATCAATACAATTAAAATGGGATTCCTGATTTTTCTCATTTAATAAGTCGACAATTTTTCATAAACTTATTTAAGTTACAAACATTTCTGTCCAGCCAGAAGAGCAGTAGCACATCCCTCAATATTTTTGGGTTTCTGGAACTGTGTGAGCCTGCTCTAGATAGTCTATATTTGCAGTTAACATATGCAAAGAAGAACAAAAATCTTTTGAAAGATGCCTCTAATGAAAACAAAACCATTGAATAACAATCTCAAACAGGTACAATACATTCAATCTAGCTTCCAGATTTTAATTCTAGTTAGGAATATACTTAAAGGAGAGATAAAGTGTGTAAGACAAAGAACATAGGAGATTTTTAGAGCAACAGACTAGCAAAAACAAATGCCCATTTTTGTTCTTTGGAGTTTCAATTAGTTTTAACAAAAATGCATAAACTAATAGATGAAAAATTGAACATGGATGAAGATTTTTCAATAAATCTCCTAACCTAATCAAAACAGAATATAAGATGGCATTTGGAAGAAATATGATTCAACCCAAAAGTAAAGAAAAAACCCAAGGTGAAAGCTAAGACACAGCACAAGAATCTGCAGAAAGCAGCAGGAAGGCTTGTTCACCTACATCCTGACCAATACAGACAGATCAGCGGCAAAGATAGACATAACTTGGGTGAAGGTGATCGTAAAATGATCCAGTGTCAGAACTTTACAGAAGCAAGAAAGAGCATCAAAGCAGACACAATGGACTAGGAAGAAAAGTTTCCATAAAAACAGAATACTGATAGCTATATTCCTGGAGTGGGTCATGGGGGAACAAGTGTGAGGTAAAAGGAGTTAATGGGAGCTGAGAGTTACTTAAAGAAAACGATATTAATCATACGTACAATATATACTAGCACAGAACTTCACTAGAAGGTGAAGTAAAGACTCAGCTAAAGAAAGAGCTCTTCACTGACACACAAGAAGGAAATACACAGAAAGGAGGAAGTAGGGGATCTAGAGAAAGCAAGTATAAATTGAATAACAAAGGACAGAATTAGAAAAGCAAAGGTATAAAATGAGACAGATCTGCCAAGAAATGTCAAGAGATAAGAATATATTCCACAAGTACATTAGTAGCAAAACAAAAACAAACAGTGTTTGTTTTTCCCTCTGTTTAACAGAGGGAAATCTATTTATTGATGGCCCAAGACAGCCAGAAACTTTTAATTTATTTTTTATCAACATTCATTAGAAAGATCAGTGGCAGAGAGTTGGTTAATATCCTAAGTAGTAGAGTGTCAGGAGTGAAATCTCAGCCGTGGAAAAAAAACAAAAACATAAATTAGCTATTTTCAGACTGGCTAGGTTTGTAGAATTTCATGCAGAAAACTTGAAGAACTTGAAGAAACTTAAAGAGGGCTGAATCCATCTCAGAACCATCAGCAGCCACTCTTGGGGTCTAAGGAAGGCAGCTGAAGATAGAAATATGGAAAAGGAGAAGCTGAAAAAATACAGATGTCAACTTAATGTCTTCCTAGGAAAAGTCCATTTGTAAGCACCTGGAAAAGAACAGGGAGATGAGTCACTTGTGATGTAGATTAACCAAGAACAAGTCATGCCACACTGATCTAATTTCTTTTATAATCGAGTAGCAACATTGATAGATTAGACAAGAATTAGATTGTCAACCCTTTAGTAAGGCTTTAGCACTTTCTCATCAGATATTCTCTTCTGCAACAGGCAGATTAAATTCTTACAAAATACGTGCAAAGTCAGTTGGAAAAGTGCATTTTGAAAGCAATTGCCAGTGAAGCAAAGTCAAACTGGCAGTCACACCAGCAGCCTGTTCTAAGCAGCATTCAAGAATATATCACATCTGATAATATTAAATATTAACATGGGATGAACCAGAATATACCTTTATTGATTCTGCAGGAGGCTTCAAGATGGGAGGCACTGTGCATACATTGCAGAATAAGTTTACAATATGAAACAGTTGTAACATTGATCTAAAAATCTGATGCTTTTATGCAACAGAGACAGTGATGACTACATTTCTGAAGCATACAGAATCAGCTAAATAAAGACAGGAAAGGGAACAAGTGTTTTAGAGCAATACTACAGAAAAGGAAAAAAGGCTTATAATGTTTTAAATATTTAAATATTAAACACAATTGAATAACCAATGCCATACTTATGTGAAAACAACAAATACTGTGCTGAAATGTAGTAATATACTAGATATATAATGGTGTTCTGCTTCAGTTAGCTTAGGTAAGACCTAATATAAAGCACTGCATCTCACTTTACTCCAAAAGCATCTAAACCAGCTGGACAGAATTTAGAGGAAACAAAAAGAATAATCAGAAAGCACAAAATAAATAATCAAAGTTGTTGAGCTAAGGAAAAGGCAAATCTTGGCAGAGATGTGATAAAAAAAGTCTTCAGATTTAAAAGGCATTTGAAAAGGAGAAAGTGGCCTAGTCCATCGTGCTGAGATCAGGAAATAATTTAAATTGCTGTAAGAAAGATTCAGTTTAGGCATTGCTGAAGCTTTCTTCACAGTGTGGACAGTGAATACTGGCAGATTGCCAGAGGGGTCTGGTTCCTCCATCTTTGGGAGGATACACAAGGAATCTGCCAGGAGTGACAGTGCTATAGAGTACACGTGGCCTGGGGATGGATGCAATGCTTTCCTGAAGTAGTTTTTAGCCTCACTACACGGTACTGAGCAATTTTCAAGGACACCTTTATAAGTCTAAAAAGAGTTCAGCCACAAGGGTGGTGCTTAAAGAGGTGATCAGTAACAGAGCTCTGAGACAGCCATCCCTACTGAGGGACAATGCCACCATCATCCAAAAGACATGCCCAGCAAAGAGTCCCTCAAGTTACAGCCTTTCAAAGCTGCTGCAGTGAGCTATGGCTGCACTAGTGATTAGCTGAAATGCAATGTATGGAAACACAGGGCTTGGACTGAGTTTGCTATGGAAAGGCAAGACATATTTCAAAGGCAGTAACATCAGTTAGTCAACAGGAGATACAGGTTCCAGCAACAACTTCCCATCAGAAAAAAAATGCATTCTGTAAGGGACAGTCCCATCTTGGCTAAAGACCAAGAATTGTTTTGTGAATCTTTACAATCCTGGATCTTCCATTAAGGATTGCTTAGAAAGCACTTTAAAAAAAAAAGTAGCTCTCCCTGTAAAAGAGCAGAGAGTGAGGAGAGTGTTTAATTGCCTTCTTAGCACATCCTGGTATCTTTGAAGAATTAATGAGACTAAAGTACATACATGTGGCACAGAGGTCCTTGATGATCCCTTTTTCAGGACTTCTGAATAAGGGAAAAGTTATCATGCAAAGAGCTCAGATAAGCAAGGCAGTTACAACAGTTTACAAACTATTACTCATCCCCTGGCCACAGCAGTGACCAGTGTACCTGCTCTTAGCCTTCCTTCAGTGTGAGATAAAGCAACACAGCAGTACCACACACTCAAACAGTTTGCTATGACCTGCTGATCTTCCCTGTAGGGCAGGAGGTCATATGGGTCTGGAGGGTGGAGAAGGGAAAGCTGCTGGTGCTGCTAGGGGAAAGTAGAACATTATTATGAGAAACTGTGGTAAAAAGGCTTTTAGCATTAACACTGACAAACTCCTTATCTGTACATTTATGGATTCACATTTGAGCCATTCAAACAAACCCTTCACAAAGCCAATCACAAAACTCCTTATTTAAATTGGGGTGAAGCACAGAAAGTAATAATTTTAGCCTCCATTCCTTTCAAGATTCAAATATTTATGCATGAGAGCAATACCACAGATTTAAATAGGACTATTCATGTGTATAATTTTATGCACACATTTAATCTGTGGAGAAATAGGCCTTAGATTTCATACTACAGGGCAAGGCCTGTCTTTATTTCGGTGTTTCTTACATCACTGAGCAATATGCAGACAAATAAATAATAAAATGAACAACAATAATAGTGACCTACCATGAGATCTGTATTTGTCAACGTATTTGAATCTGCTAAATAAAATCTAAGAACATCTCTTACAAAAATAGATTTTTCTATTCCCCTTGTTAAATAGCTGTAAAGGGATGTTTCTGAGCCTTTACATATGAATGAATGCTTTAGATCTACAGCAATTTGGATCTATAAAATCAAGTGATGAAGGGGACTTAATTTACTACTCTCAAATGCAAACGTAGGATATGTGTATTGCAAAGAACTAAAATGAAATAAAGTAAAAGCCACTGAATCACTTTTTTTTCACATGACCTCAGTGTAGCTCATCTCTGAACAGAGAACAAGTTTCTGTATTGATTAGAGTTAACCACAGCATGTTACCAGGGTGATCAGACAAACCTGTGCACTACTGTTGATCCCTTTATTTTCAACTGGGGAACTGAAAAGAATTGCAAGTGACATCTGTTTTCCTGCTGGCTGGCAGGGCGATCCAGAAGAAACAAAGGACAAAAGCCACACAAGTTGAAAGGCGTCAGCAGCAACAGCCACATCACTAAGAGGTCTGTTTGTTTTACATCCTCAGTATTTACCACTATTGGTGATTTACAGTCTAATCCAAATCTCACGGAAATCACTAGGAAGTCCCTAATTGACTCAATGAATTTTGAGTCAGGCCCATAGCATCTGATTCTCCTAAGTGTATTTCAGGGAGCAGAGCATCTTTAGCTCTTACTGGTTCCAAATGACTCCTGCTGCCTTCTGATGACTGCCATTTTTGACTGACATTTTTGAATAACTTTGTATATATCTCCCAAAAGACTTCTAGTGCCCCGTCTGGTTCACGTGGGAAGAAATAAAATATACAAAAAAAACCATTCCCACAATATTGGCAAAATCATAGCCAGTGAGTAGGAAACAGCTGACAACTAGCCAGAGACCCCACACAACACCTCCCACTTCTACTCTCATCATTCTTTCTCAAGCTCTTTGTAATGTCAGTTATCTGTGCTGCTTCAGAGCAAAGGCAGAGATAAGAGTTCCAAAGATGGTGTAGAGATGACTTTTTCCAATACAAGCCATTATATCCAGCACTACAGAATAACTATACAACAAGGATAAAGCTGTGCATACAGTATCATAGCTTTTGGAGTGCCTTTTCAGCTGGATATCCAAAGCAGTCTTGGATAGAGTATCTTGAAGTTAACTCCATTGGTCCTATTTTCAGCTGCACTGAAAGACTGTCTGTGTAGACTGCACCAGCCTCTGCTAGGATACTACAAGGAAAACAATACACTTATTGAATGCATACTGCTGAACATGAGAGACACAGCTGACCAAAGATCTCGTCATAAAAAGGTCCTTTGGAACACATTTTTGTCAAAATTTGAAGGGAAATGTAATCAATGTAGGAATTCCCCTGAGGAGATCAGCTCAGTTGGTCAGAGCATGGTGCTGATAACATCAAGGTTGCAGGCCAGTCTCCATATGGGCCACTCATTTAGGAGCTGGACTTTATTATCCTCGTGGGTCCCTTCCAACACAGAATACTCTGTGATCTGTGACTATATTAACCTCTGCTGGATCTCTGCAGTAGCCCTGTGCAGAATATGCTGATGCACTGACCAGTGCTTGCCATCAGAAAACAATCCATGTGACGACCTCTAACCCCCGAGGGTGCACGGTCCCTAAGAAACCTTGGCACACACTCCCTGCCGGGGGACTTTTGGGCTTGGGACATGGTACTAGGACTGAGCTCTGGGTCCAACCCTGACAGTCATATTTAATCACAGAGTTAACCACAGAATGTTCTGAGTTGGAAGGGACCCACAAGGATCATCAAGTCCAACTCTTAGATGAACAGCCCCTACAGGGAGATTCACCACATCCCTTCAGAAGACAAAAAAAGTGGAAATAGAAATGGAATCTTCACTCCTATCATGCTGTAAACATTCACTCTCCCCACAAACACAGCAGCAGCTGAGAGAATCAGCCTGTGCTCCACAAGACAGTGCTGGCAGCCAAAAAGTAAAGTACCTGCTCACATCTCCTAAGTGGAAAAGTTCAAAAATGAAAACAACTGACCTCATACCAGGCCTGTAGGGGACTTAGCAATTAACAAATAATTGGCACTTAACAAAGGACAAATTACCCAAGAAGATCACTTGTTTTAAAAGGACCAGTCTAGATGGTCTCAAATTGTACTACCAAAGGATCTTCAAGCCACCCATGCACACAAGAAGACAACCATTCAAGTTTCTTAACAAACATCTGTAAACAGCGAAATAGGGAGAATGGCAAGGTCACAGAATGTTTGCAAAATCAGGGAAGACAATAAACAAATTTTTAAAATGTCCTGAGTTTCATAAAGCTACAGCACCTGTAATCTAAAAACCGACAATCTAACTACAAACTATCTAAACCAAGCAAAATAGCCTACTAGAAATTGTCAGGGCCAGTGGTTAAAGACAGCTCAGTTTTATTCTGACTGCATGACCTTACACAAATCACCTAATCACAGTGTGTTTCATTTTCCCCTTTTTGGAGAGAAGAATACTAATAATGTCTACCTTTGTAAAATGCTTTGAATACTGTCAGCAAATGGGCTGCTATCGAAATATTCAGAGTAATGATGACTGGTTTTAAATCTATATTCTTTAAATGTAATACAATGTGAAGACTATGCTGCATTTTAAAATACATTCTAAAATGCTTTTCTTTAGTAATCTACATTTTTTTAATAGCATAAACAGGAAAATGTGTTCCTTTAAATTCTCAAATATTCAGTGTAGCAAATTTGTTTTAAAAAGTTAAATTGAATTCACAGTATTAACACTTCTACAATGTTTCCTTGACAAACTATAAATGTCCCTCCTTTTAACACAAAATGATTCAGCCATTTACAAAAATGTCACTTCACTGTGAATGTCAAAGGGAAAAAGAATATTGAAACAGACTATGACCAGTGCACAAAGCCCCCCAGAACATGGCTAATGATGTCTTATTTTCCCGTCATTTTTCTACTTCCCTGCTACAATGAAACAGCTGCTATAACTACACTGCCTGCATTGAATAAAATGTCAGAAAATGCTAACTCTGCTGCAAGCATTCCCAATATTCTGATAGAGGTGTGACTACAGTTATCATAACGAATCTCAAGCTGGAATTGTCAGGGTTTCTCTGCTCCTGCATTTCTTTAACCTACGAAAGAATACATCTTTTCTTTTGTCTCTCATGCAAAATACTGGTTTCTTCGTATCCATGGCTTTAAAAGTATGTTTACCTGAAATTACTTCTCTAGAAACAAGCCATAGTGACAAAGACTTTAAAAGTACAATAAATACAAGGCAGCAAGGTTACCACTTTTTAAGGCCTCTCTCACATATGCTCGAGGTACACAGCATCTATTCAAAAGACAAACTGAGGGGATGTCAAAGATTAATGAGCTTCTGGGGGATTTAACTCACTTATTTCTTTTTAGTACCTTTTTAACCTTGGCAAGCATCTCCTGCCTCCAGGACTCTCAGAAGGTACCCTGTGTAGAAAACAGGATTGGATGGGCTCTCCTTGTTTTCAATTACATCCAGATGCCAGAACTGCCTTCTGAGGATGAGGCAGTGAAATTTTAGATTAAGTGATTTCATATCAAACATAAGGGTGCCAAAACCTGGATGGAGTTGAATTATGTGTGAAATTGTGAATCTCTTAAAATTAATGTTAAAATTCTTGACTTCAGTGTAGCCAAAACACCACCCAAGTGAGGCAAAAGGACCACAGGGGTACAGCAGTTCATATTCTGTGTGATCCCCACAAGTCACTGCACCTCTGACTGTTTCAACCTCTCCATGGTAAAAGGGGGACAACAGTGTCTACTCACAACTTCAACAAATTATGAGAAAAAGCAACTGAAAACACTGCTGAATGCTGCAGCTGGAATCTTGGAAGTCTAGTGTCTACAAATTCATGCTGGGAACTTTATAATGATTTCTAACACAGACAGAAAGAGACATCAAAGCGAGACAGGGCTAGAGGACATTGAAGGTTACCTCCTGAATTCCCTGGGGAGGTCAGCAACAAGGTAAAGCCTCTGGCAAGTGGGCAGGAGAAGTTAATTTAAACCTGTTTTATGCTTCTTCTGGTGATTTCATGTTCCTTATTCTCCAAGTTCAGGACAGTGCATTGTGTGAAAATACATGAAATTAAAAAAACATTGAAAGAATGCAGCACATAAGCCTCAGAGTCCAGCTTCCCTATCTACTCTTCTTTTTTCTTCCTGCCATCTTTTTCAGAAATCCTTTTTTGCTAAAAATGAAACTGAGAAGGAATAATCTAACAATATTCAGTACAACATCTTCTGGTGTCCTGCTTCTCAGGAAATATTTATTGATCTATATGGATGTTTTCCACCTACATGGGATATATTTCTTAAAAAGGGAAATGGTTGTTTCTGTAGTACATGAAAATAAACAGAGGAAAGAAATCCCAAACTGATGGCTTGATCAGAACACATTTTACAAAAAGCACAAACATTCTTCTTTCAGCCAGGTACTTCTCTACTTCAATGGTTTTAAGTCTTCTGTCATAAACATAAAAAATCCTCAAGCACTTGTTTAATTTACATATTTGTGTGTCAGTGGAAAAGACATGCATTCTGCTTTTGACAAATATCCACAAAACAACCTTCTTATCTTCCTTAAAACTTCTACTTCCCTTGATGTCTACAAAAAGCTTGTCAAAGTGGTGGGTGTTGATGTGCTGAACCATGCTACCTATCCTATCTCATCCACATTTCTCAGGCTGTGTAGGATAAGGGCTTTTTGTTTCATTTTATGGTAAAATCCAATTGTGGTCTCACACATTTAATTAGCATGAAATGAAACCATAACTGCTGTATTAGTTAATCAGTTCATTCAGTGTTCTTTAGATACAGTGTCAGTAATTGTATTGATTAAAATCATACAAAGCCATTTTGAATCAAATTATTGATCTGAACAAGACAGATCAATATGCTCTGTTTTTCACATTAATTCCATAATGCACTGGGCATAATCAGTAAATAAAATACAAACATTGAGTAAAGTGCACCTGTGTGAGCAGTAGATATTCTCCAATTAAATTGCAAAAGAGTAATAATTTTAATTCCCGTCAATTGCAACAAAATATGATTTTAATTGGAAAATAGAAAATATCTCATATTTTCAAATTTGCTTCATCTCTCCTTCTAATTTTCTACAGTTTGCTGCTGCCTACTTGCTACAATATAAACCAAGCCTGTTCACATTTTTTCTTATTGTTTTCAATTTATCTCATCTTCCCTGATTAACTAATGAGGGACAGACATTTCTAAACCTACTCTGAGATGCTTCTGTTGCTACATGAATCTTTACTGCAACTTGAGAAAAAAACTGTCTCCACAAATGCACACAGAACACTGCAATAATTAACCCAAGACGGCTCTGGAGAGGCAAAATTACTCTTACCTGACATTTTCCCTTGCTAACCACATCTCTTTACATCCCAATTCACCATAGTATGTTTCTGAAAGAGATGACCTCTTTTTACCTTTCTCAGTATGTAGCCCAAGCTGTGTAAATTCTGTGATGTCTGGCTTTTAGGGATATCACAGAACCAGCCCTGTCCTTGTGAAATGGAAGAGCACCTATTGTATGTATTTTATTTTATTTCCCATTTCTCTTCAATGTTGGCATTGATTTTCATATTATTTCTAGAATTTCAGTCCAGCTGAAATTCTGTCCCTACCATCTGTCAACCACTCGCCCCCTTTCTAAACATAATCTCAAAATCTTATTTGGTTTAATTGACTCTTTAGTGACTCTTAGTGGGTTGTGTAAAGGATAACGACTGTTGCACCACATTAAGCAAATCATGTGTGAAATGTGTGAAAATGGTGTTCCACACACACTTACTGTAATTTAAATCAGTTTGCCTAGAAATCCTGAATGTACATAGAGTATTCCCAGTTAACTTGTGTTTAAAAAACTCCAGGATTTCTGTAATAATGTGGGAATCATCAGTTTCTCCATGACAGCTGGATAGGAGACTGTCCTGGGGAAAGGAAAAAGCATTTTCACCTGAGGAACTTCTGGTATATTGAAGGCCAGTACTATTGTAGATTGTCCAGTGTCTGTACTGCCACGAGGTCACTTTTCAGGCAGAAATTCAGGTTCTCTACCCCAAAACACACACAGAAAAGCCAGACAAAACAAAAAAGACAGCTTTCTGAGAACACTGACTGGGACACTGAAGTAACTGAACTGAGTAAATTCAGGAGTTCTATCAAGGTAGCCTCTGGTTCCCTCTCCCCCAGTTTAGACCAGCATAGCAGGAAGACAGGAGAGCCATTCTATTATACAGGCCCAGGACTGCTGTGGCAGTGGCTATTTACAGCACAGGGAATGCCAGAAACCTTACTGCTACAGTTCTGTCAACACAGGTTTTCCAACATTGTCCTGGAATTCACAGCAGCTAACACTGACACCGAGCAGAATGTGAACTGAATCAGGGGAAACAAAAGGGAAGGGGGGTTGTCAGGCTCCTTTATCTCGTGGATCCCTACAGTTTTGCCAGTCAAGACAAGGAACCTTGTTCAGCCAGTGACAACAGGCATTTCTCAGGTCTGTTTCTCAGTGTTACTTGGAATAGCAGCCTGCAGACTACAAACTGAAAATCCCTAATCTAGACTAGCTCTGAACACAATTAAGGCAGCTCAAGAGGAGGTTAGGAGAGGGGAACAAATATTTGCCTGTCTCTGTGTATGTACTACAGACATAACAGGAATACATTATACAAATCTGTATTTAAACACAGGAGACTGAAATCAGATAGATTCCTTTGTAATTTAGCAGGGCAGAGCAAGAGGTCTGAAAGCTGGCCTGACAAAGCAATTCCCTGCCAATTCTCCCTCTGCTTCCTGTGCAGCTGATGCAGGCAGAAACACCAGCTCTGGGGCAGGAGAGAGTCAGTCCATAGCTGTCAGGGCCAGCAGTGCTTTGTGCCGAGGTCAGACGTTCACAGCTGCAGACAGATCACAGCAGTCTCCGACTCCAAGGACCACTGTGGTTCATTGCCTCCTGGAATCACACACCCAGGCCCTGGCCAGGAAGCTCATTTTCATCCAAAACTGAAGAAAGGTAAGCCCAGAAAACAGGTTTATGTGTTTCTGACAGTTCTGCTCCTTTACCACCAGGCTAGCAGCAGCATCAGCCTTATGGAAGAGAGGGCACATGCAGCTGGATGTCGACAGAGGAGACATGGGAGAGGGGACACAGGAGGGGAAAAGCCCTGTAAGCCTGGTGCAGGTCACTGGAAGCTGCTGTGGAAGGGCAGCCATAGAGCCACAGCTCTTCCTGGGCCCAAATGTGCTTTGCTCTGGGAGCTGACGATCTCATCATCTTCCTATTTCACAGCCACTCTCCCCTGCCTCTGCTTCTGGCATCACTGCTCCGAAGCCTCCAAGGTGGGCTGGGTCAGAAGATACGTTTGGGAGAAAAGCAACCACCTGAGCCAGTCTGCAAAAGGCTGCATGGAAAGAATGGCATGAGAGAAGAGAGGGTGTTTCCTTAGGCTCCTCAGATTCTTAAATTTGAAGTCAGGTAATATAAAGAGTGAGATGGACGAAGCAGTACTGGAGGTTTACGAAGACATAATCATAATTCTTCTGCTAAGCTACTGGCTTTTTCTCCATCCAGTTCATACTGAAGGTTATCAGACAAATTGTTTATATATGTAATTTCATTTCCTAAGATGAAAACAAGTGTGTCTGAGTAACCCTAATTAAAAGCAGTGTAACAACCTGTATTGGAAATAAGTTGAGGTTTTTAAAATTTTATTTTGGAGCCCAAATTATGTATTCTTTTAATTTCTCTACTATTCATCTCAGCTCTATGTATTTGTATTTCCTCACTAACTACTATCTTTCATTTTAAGACAGTTGCATCAGTGATGATAAAGCACACAAAGATCAAACACGTTCACAGTCTTTTGCTGAGCCTCCTTTCAGAAAGAAATTCACAAAAAGAATAAATAATGAAAGTAATAAATCATAAATACCTCAACAGCACTTTCTCCTTAACCATCACGGGTGCTAACAGTCCTAATTACATTTTCAGCTCTGCCATAGAGATCTGACATTTTTGCCTCTGCAATTCTGACTTGGAATGGCTCTCAATGAGCCCCACAAAGTGGACACTTGTGGTGCTATTTGTGTGCAGCCAGCACAACAGGCTTCTGCTCTTGACTAGCTAACACAAGAAAAAGAACAAAATCACTGGACAGCTTTTTCCCACTATTTATTAACCTCTCAAATTTTTGTCATCCATACACAAGCAAAAAAAGATGCTGCTAAATGATCAGATCAGACACATTGATTACTTCTTACTGGCTCAGAACTATAATTGACTTTGCAGAATACCAATTTCCAGCATGCATTGCAGGACAGGCAGTCAAAATGCTATATGAGTGACTAGAAAGAATCTGATTTTAAGATCCCTGATCCAATTTTTCTGCCAAACTTGAGAAAATAATTACAAGATTCAAAAAATTTTCCTTTTGCTGTTTCAAATATAAGTGCCAAATGTGTTACTTGTATACGCTTGACTTGTCTGAAGACATGAACCTTGAAAGGGACTATCTTTCCTCTCAGCATAATTACCCACTCTTCCTGCCTTTCAACTGCAGGAGATAAATGGAGCATATGTGCATGTTTTTTAGGGGTTGGGACAGAATCTCACAGAAAACACAGTCAAGAAGCAAGAATCATCAAATGTCACTCCACAATACATATTATCAGACTGCCCTTGCCAGCACTGGCAGAGAAAGTAGTAGGCTGTGTCCTCAGACAAGTGGAATTGAGAGTGATGCTCCTGTGGAAAGATGGTCCCACACCTAATTCCCAATACTGACTATTTTACAAATTTTAGTGTTTTCTAGGAATTTCTGTGGGGTTTTCTCCACTATTTAGGTTATTTATGTAAACTACAATAGCAACACTCAATCAGCTAGGCAAGAGAAGTCTGAAAGGAAAAATGTCTCTTTAGCCAAACTGCCTTCCCTGTGCTACCCCAAGCACCTCCACAACCCTTTTGTGAGGTTAGTCAGATGGGTCAGTACTTGATTACACTGCTACACTGAAAGAGGTTAGCAGCCTGAGCCAGAGCCCCTCCAAATTACAATTTTAACAAAGAAATATATATAACTTAGTTCTGCATTTTTGTGAACATTGATTTCTGAACTTCTTCCATTCACTTTCAGTGTCTTTTAGGATTATCACACCAAGGACTGATCACAATAAGCTCCTGAAAGACAACTCATTAGAAACATACGAATCACCATGAATCTCATGCTTCATGATGTTCTAAGTAAACCAGCATCTTTCTGTCTGACAGCCACTCTTATTTTTTCTGTGACTGAAAGCTCTTTGTAGCAGAGGACTCCATCCCTGCTTTGCATTACAGCATCCAAAACAAGAACTTCAAGGCTTTAGAATGCACACAAACTGCAATAAAGTCTGAACAAAAATAAGAATAAAAATGAAAGGCAACAGAAGTGGAGAGCATCAAAATAGCAATGGTAACACTTTACACTCTTCATTCAAACAAATACTGTGGAGATCACATATATTAATATTCAGATGTAAAAGTCATGAAACTGAAAACTCATACAGGTTAGCTCCAGCATTGACTTGAGTATATGGATTATTCTGCTGGTATCAGAGGAAGTCTCTCACTTTCCCATACCTCTCATTTTTCATCTTTCTGCTCCTCCCTCATGATAAAACCCACACTATCCTGACTTGGATCTTGCAGGTAGTTCCACTGACTCAGAAAGTCATTGCAGCTCTCAAAGCAGGATACAAATGCAGACACACTTTTCCAAGCTCAGTGTTCCATTCCTGAGTCAAGGGCAGTAGCTGCTTCTGCAACATTTTACAGCCGTGACAGGACAGGGAGGCTTCCTCTTTAGGTGCTGACAACTCAATTGTACTGAATTACTGGACACCAGTCCCTATATTTCCCACCATTCATCTTCCTCCAGGAGATAAATGTGGCAACTTGTTTATATTTTAAAACTGAAATACACCTACATATATTTAGTACTCTGATGTTACTGCTCTTAGAAAACAAGGATAAAATTTAAAATAGAGTATTCCTTTAGGTCCTGTAGCTTGCAAAATTCTGCCCTTGTTTCCAGGAGGTTTAATTCATCCACCAAGAGAAGTCCTGCCTCCATCTCTTACCACTTTATCATCACAGGCAGCTCTATTTATTGTTAGAACCACCACAATGAAAACTCCTCAATGAAAGAAACAGACAGAAGTATTTTTTTTCATCCAAATTCATGAAAGGGCTTTAGGAGTCTTTGAAATTAATCAAGTATGCATTGAAGAGAATTAAGTTATCTTGACATGTACACAGGGAAATACACAGCAACCTGGACCACAGACTGTGTTCCTTTTCTTGCCAGTGCAATGCTACTCGTTCCTGCACAGTACTGAATCAAACGAGAATCACTCCCCACATCTGCAGGTTTCACACTGGGGCTACTCTGGCTGGTTCTGTGTTGGTCTGCTCAGTCATATGATCAGACACAGCAGAAGAAACCACTTCCAGTAGAAATTGCCATCAGGACCTCCAGAATTCAGTGTACACAATGAAACCATGGATCACAGGTATTTCATAGGTTACCAGGGAGCTGATTTGTGTAACAGAAGATGGGGTGCTGCAAGCTTTCCTTTGAGGTATTGTTATTCACAAAGACATTCAGAAGGGTCGTCTACAGCTGAATATCATCTACTTGGCTCAAACTGGAGATACCCAACCTTCCCTGGTGGTTCTGCAACAATTTCGTTTATACAAAGTCCACTTAGGAAAGTCAGCAGACTTACCAACAATTTTGTTTACATTACAGAGCTCTGCTGACATATAAAGACCTTCATGTTTTTCATGATGAAGTTCCTTACTAACATATGAAAAATTTATTTTTCACAGACTCCCACTCATCTCACGCTCCTGTCTTTGTTCTCTCCCCTGCCATAAGCTGTCATCACGTGACTCATTGCCAGGGACTATAGGCAGAGCCTCTGCACTAGCCAAATTGTTGCATTTCACTTATGTGAAATGAAGAACTTGAACAGACCTCTAGGCAAATTATTTTCATATATCTGAAACTGGTGCCAAAACATCAGATCAGCCCCTAAAATTAATGGGTACAGTTAGGACTGCACAAAGGTGTTATTTAGTAATATTTGCATGAAGTGCTTGCATGCAAACACTTCAAAAACAGAAAATAAAAGGGAATTATTTTTTAATCCTATGCAGATATTGTATAGGAGAACTGCCTGGTGCAGAACCCAAGCAAGAAAATAAATTAATGCACACGTATCACTGGGCAGCTACACAAACCTTCCACACAGAAAATAAGACGTCCCTTAGAATTCTGCTAATGCTGTATCAAATTCCACATTTGACAATACACTGAATATCTTAAAAGACAAGCTTTCCTTTTGGTCATCTGGAATATAGGGAAATCAGAAGTACAATGATTGTGTTTATTGCTAGAGTAGCTAATATGGTGAATGAACATGATTATTACTGGTGTCTTGTGTGGGTTTTTCAAGGCTGAACCTTGTGAATTGCAGTGTCATATTTACAAACAGTATCCCTTCAAATGCCCAGAGCCATACTTAAGTGCTTGAAAATTGAAATAAGTGAATATTCATTTGCCTGGCAATGCTGAAATTGCACTATTTTGAGGATTAACTCTTGATTATGACCTTCTCTGTCCACTGAAAGACCTTTACAATATAATTGCATTTAGAGTTGATAAAAACGAAAATACTGTTTTCACAATCACCCCAATTATTTAAATACATAAAAATCAACATGGTACCTACAACTTATTGAAAATTCAGCAAAGGAAAGGAACCTATATTTTATCACGTCGAATTAGCCAGGAAAAAAGATAGATGAAAAGATAATTGTCACAGAAGTATTGCAGCACATTCTATAGGAGCTTTGGCATACAAAATACCTTAAAATAAATCACTTCCAATAAGCTTCCAGTCTAGAGGATTTGAAGACATTACACGAAAAAAATAAAGGGGATTTTTCAACCTGTAAGCTTCACAAACTCAATCCTTGTGTTATTCAAATATTACTTCGTGCACAAGGGGGAGCTCCTGCAACTCTGTATCACAATAAAAACCTGAAGACAATACAGGGAACATAATGGAAATACAGCATGAGAGATTTCAGGAAAGAATACATATTCTTCACCCAACAGCAAGAATTACTGTATGAATTTGCACAACTTATCCTGGTTTTGTCTTCTGTGTTCAGCATGGATTCTCCAGTACAAAGGAGATGAAAAGCACTTTCTCCCTTACAAGGATGTATGCTCTCAATGAAGGAGCAAACTTATGCAGGTTTTAAACAGTCACCAAGGTGAAGCTGTATAAAAAGAAAGGCAGCATGGTTTTTGAGGTGAGATGTTGTTTTATTGCAGTGTGTCACAGCAAAAATATATGTGAGCAGGTAATCAAAGTCTGAACCATAACAAACACAGGTAAGAGGACTTCATTAACACTGCTCAGTCAGCCTCCATTCTTGAAATACTCTGCTTTTGAGCACTTAATTTTTTAGCCTTCCTTTCAAGCAGAATTTTGTGTGGATGTAGAGATTCTTTCAGCAAACTGCAATACGGAGATTCCATTATGGAGGAGAATATAAAACTTCACCTTGGATCATTAGCAGGGTTAGAATTTTTTTACTATCTACTACTTGAATAAATAACTTACAAACCATAAATTTCTCTTCTTTCTGTGTATCATTTCTATGCTTTCAAGCATCCACATTTGTAAAGGAGTTTGACATTTGCAGATAGGAGAAATTAGCATTCAGCACCACAGTCCATAAGAGAGTGGAGATTCGTGCTCTCAATGGGGCTGTGCTCTGTTCTTACCCACACTAATTCCTTTCTTTCCACAACCCATTCCTCCAGTACCCTCTTCTTACAAACTATCTTATATCTCCAGAGCAGATGGGCTTTTTCTCGTTCCTACTTGGGTACCACTAAAGGTCTAAAAGAACAGGGGAAACAACTCTGGGTTTCAGTCCGTGTCTGGCTTTGTAAAAGTCAAAATATTGCTCTAGCAACTAAAAGAAGCTCTGGAGAGAAACCCCACACAGTTAAGCATTGACACAGGAATGCCCAAGCAGCCCAGGAGCAAAGACTAACAGCATGGGAATTCTGCACATAAAATGCCCACAGCTTGAGTGCACAAGTTTGCAGTGAGACTGCACCAAGCCTCTGTGAGCCACTTTCAAGTGGCATTTTTCAATGTTTAGCAATAAAGTTATTTTTTAGGGGCTCCTTACTGCAAGAACAAAAGTCAAGCATCTAGTCCAAAGGAGAGGATTCCCAGTGTGTAACTGGAGAAAGCTATTTGGTATGTGCTATGTATTTCCCTCCAGCTCAATGTCAGACAGGTTTGATCCATTTCAATTTAGAAATCAGCCAGGAGCGTATTCCCAGCATGGTGAGTTCAGTGTAAACAGTGAAAAAGTGGCCAAATTGCAAGGAGAGTGTGCTGTGGTGGGAAGCATCATGGACCCTGCTGCCAGCTCTGCTGTAATTCATGGAACCAGGACCACCAACTACTCTGTCTGCATGCTGGAACCCGACCTCCCCCGCGTTCTAAGTACTCTTCTGTATCTTTTCCAAAGATGTATTTGAAATTATTATTGATTTTGTAATTTTGGCTTTAGGGTTACATTCATCTCACATATGCAACTCTACCCCATGGGAATTTTCAAAAACTAGAGTGAGAGAGACCTGTGTACAGATATTGGTCTGCCCTAGTTAAAAAGACCAATGCTCTGTCATTTTCCTCTATGTAAGACAGCATTAAATTTACTTTGTTTCCATTCCCCAAAACATAACTGAGGACAGCAGTATACTCTCTCTCAGTATTTCATGCTCAATTTAACTGCTATATTGCATTAAATGATGTGCAATAATGTAACCCCAAATGCAAATGAATTCACATTTGGTAAAAAGAATCTCTTTGTTGCCTTCTCCTAATAGAATTTTTTTTGTAGATTTTAATGATCTAGAAAAACCAAACATCCCCATATGGTGAGAAAATTCCAAAGCATCTATTAAAAGAAAAATCTTATGTTACTCATCAAAAACTAATAGATGTGACAGGAGAAAAAAATTAAGCTATGAAGATGAAACTCAAATAATTAGCAATTATGGAAAAACATCTATTATAGTACTTGTAAAAGACTCACTACAGGCTAAAAAAGAAAAACATGCATGTCATATTTCCAGAGTGGAATACAATAAATTTCATCTGAAGCAAACTATTTACAGTTATAAAGTTCCCTGGAAAATTAAAACAACACATACATACCTTGAAATAAATGAATAACGATCAGAACTACTGCAGATGTTATCTCCTCCTGTCTAAGAGTGTAATGTCTTCTTACCATATGAAAGATTTTGAGGCACTTTCTCTGGATCTCAGAAGGTTCCTCACTCAGTCTTTTTCTGGACACTACAACTATCTGCAGGCCTCTCTGAGCAGTATTTGCTGCCTGCCTCTCAGGTATCATTCTGGCCATCTGAAGTAGTCTAAAGATGTCCTGGAAACATTTCCCTTTCCCTGGATGAATGCCCTTCCCTGAGGCACTAGCCATTTTGGGAGTCATGCATCACCCTGAAAATAAGCAAGATATATGAAATCTAGAAATACAGCGCTGTTTTCTGGTATCCAGACTTTTTTGTTTTGAAAAGCTGGCAACAACTCTGGGAATTTGGCCCTGGAATTCCAGTAACTCCCTGCTGGTTGACCAGACTGCAGGGCATGAAGGGTGACAGACATTTTGTATAAGCACTGTAACAGTTGCACTGCAGGACTGAGGTTTGCATGCACTTAACAAAATACTCAGGTATTCACCTCTGCTGCATTTACCTTTCACTGAACATAACCAAAGAGAGCTGTGGCCATGTGGAGAAAACAAAGAACTGGAATTCATGGACCATTGCTATGCTGTGTAGCTGCTTCTGCCACATTTGCAAAGGGACTGTCTGAGCACCCCCAGGATGAAACCAGGTGTCAGGTATTTGTGACATGTTCACTCAGTCAGCTTCTCTCCAGAGAAATGTGTGCAGTGTGGGAGGGAGAAGGATGCCTGTTCCATACACGGCTTGGAAAGGAAGATAACATGGTTTGCAAAGGACTTTGTTCTTGTAAAAGTCACTGAGCAGTTTGAGCCTGCCCTAGCCAACTTCTGTCTCCTACCCAAGAAATTGTTTTATGCAGAAAGAGTCCTGTTGTGCTAGAAAAGCCCAGCTATTGGCAAAGGTACTAATCATTAACTTTTGCTCAGTTTCTAAAATACTTTGTACCTGAGAGTGCTTACCAGCCTGAGCATCACTTCCCGTTACTGGGCGGATATCACCTTCTAGGGGATGTTTTCACCTTTCTACCTTTACCTGTTAATTCTATCTGCTTCAGAAAACACAAAAACATCCTTTAGTTTGAATTCTGCACCAGGTGCTTTCCTTGAGAAATCAAGCAAGACCCCCAGCCTGACTGAACTCCAAGTGTACCATCGAAATGCCAATAACCTAAGGAAGCACTTAGAGACATAATTCATAACTGTGATGTAAAATGCTTACAGAATCCAAGGTGCTGTCTAAGTATCTAAGAATAATTACTCAGTGTATGGAAAAATGTTTATGTTCCTACAGGATCAGGTTGTGTCCAGAAGTAGTATAGCATAAGTGAATAAGACTCTAGGAAAAGGAACTGCATACTGTTACATGTATACATTAAATAAAACCTGAATGTGACAATTAAGAAAGGTCAGTACCCTTGAGGAAGCAGGACAGACAGACAGGGAGAGGTGGAAGTAGTTATTTTTGCTTTAAGGAAACACACTAAAATATTCCTTGTCTTCATCTGCTGTCAAGAGATGTTTTTTGTGCAACAAAAATGCCTTTAACCTTTTAAAGACATCACACAAATGTGTCCAATTAAACTCCCATATCCAGAAAGAAGGCATCCAAGCAGTTGTTTTTTACTGCAACTTTTCTACTCCTGCCATACAGAAATTCCAAAAGTTATCAATCTTTACAGCAGTGCCTGACACTATTTCTTCCCACTATTATTCTATATATATACTCTATCCCACTATTGAAACTGGCACAGCAATATTCATGAGTTCTTTCATGTGGGTCCTCATCTGGAGAGGCTGAAGGCACAGAACTGTTTTACAAAGGCGAACTGGGATGTAAAGCTGCTCTCTGAACGTAGGAGAAAATTCACCCTGAGCAAAGGGCCAGAACAATGCCTGTGCATCAGTTCAGACTCAGGTAAGCCTTAAAATAGGATTTAATAATGAATTTTATGATCCACTGGTTATCCACTGGTCTTGTCATAGCACTGCTTTTCTTCCCTACCCTCAGCACTTTTCCAACAAAGACCAAGAAACCAGACTGTAACACAAACTTCAGCAGCAGTGCACTTTGTAATAATCCTGCACCAGCTGCTTTCTCCAGTTAAATGATACAATATCTAATGCATTCTTGTAATTTGTACACCATACTCAAATGCATCAACCACATGCTTTGCATTTGCACTCAGTTATTTTCAATTGAAAGCTGCACTTTTGCATTTTTCATAACCAAATTCCTCCCCCTCCAGCAAAAAAAAGGGCAAAATTGTGTGATTTACCTTATTGCAATTTTTAGAAACTTGGCAAAGAGCACTGCTGGACATACTGTCTTTATCTGGCATTCCTAAAAAAAGAATACAGAAAATAAATACATACTGTACATTCTTTGAATGACAGTGAAAATATTTATCAGTAGAATAGGGAATTTGAGGGAATTATCAGTACTTTGATAACATACACATTAATCTGCGACTCTTAAAGAGCAAAACATTTACTCAGAAAGAAGTTTCCTCTCCTGAACACAAAAAAGAAAAAAAGCTACCTTGTATCAATATTTTAAACAGCTTGCTAAGCATTGTACTTTAGTACTTTTTCAAAACCTAATATCTGAAGCATGTATACAGGAGCTATTTATACTTTTTCATTTAACATTATCTGTGACTCAGTACCTTGCAGTCAAATGTGACACTGAGTTTACATTAATTAGCCTTGCTATCCTATATGCTATACTATTTTCCTGTGAAGAAAACATATTGAACACCTAGCACAGAGGGCAAAATTTGCAGATGCAATTGCTAGCCATCAGATATTGTCCTGCTTGGCATCTAGATAATCCCTGGCAAATAAATAAAAGTGCCTTGATTTACCTAAGTGATGAATTCCAAAGGCTGCCCTTGGATTCATGTCTACAGCACTGTCCCACAGCTTGAGCAGTTCTCAGGAGGCAGAGACAACGAAAATTATTGAACTATGTAACAAAGGTTAGAGAGCAGCATGTTTACTGCAAGCTCAAGCACTAACCTAGATTCTCCAGCAAGTTGTGTAGCCCATCCTAACGAAAAATACTGAGACAGTTCGTTATGTTCACTTTACTAGCAGGACTCATGGCCATGGTCCATGGAATTCATGTAACACAAGCAGTAAAATGCTACACAAAATCATCCAGTATGTTTTAGTCAACAGGCCTGAGTCACAGTGCTGCAGAATTTTGTGCAGCCCTGGGCACACTTGTATGCAGCTGGGAAGGCAGTTCCAAAGTGTCTTCTACTACATGCAGTATTAATGCAGTTGTAACATCAAACTGAATTAAATTTTTAAAGTTCAACACCCAAAACCAGAGACTCTCCATCCTCCCCTTTCTTTCCTTCTCTCGTTTGCTTGCCCACCACCTGATACCAAATTTCTCATACTTACTGTCATTGTTGGAGCCAGTTTCCATAACACCATAAGGAGGAGTGAGAAGTCCAGACATATACTGTCGATATTTCTGAAAGACAGCGATGGCACGGTCAGTCAGGCACAGAAGCACAAAGCCAGACAAGGGAATATGTGCTATTTACATTTGTGTGGCTCCTGCCTTGTGCTTCTCACACACACACGAGATATGAGACAGTCAAACATGTCTTTACTCTTAACACTACAAAGTCTGTTTTCTTGACAGGAGCACACACTGCTTTTATTTCATCCAAAGTTGTGCTAAACCAGTTCCCTCTTTCATCTTCCCCAAAGCATGACTTTGAGGGCTCTAATAAATCAATATTTTACTTAGCTGTGTGATTTCCCAAAAAGACTGTTTTAAAGCTCATTTGAAATTACACTACTCATCTGAACCCAAGCTAGAAAGCTACTTTATTATAGCAATGGACACAAGCTAAGGATTCATAAAAATCATGCACATCAACAGTTTTGGTGTCAGATTTGAAATATACACAATGTAGTGTGAAAACTCTACACATTTAAACCCAAGTTTTAAACTAAGTTTGGTTTTCAGAAACTACAAAGCTATGAATCACACAAACCAAACACCTCGTATTATGTATGTCCTCTCCTCATCCAAAAACTATATTGGCAAATGAAACTTTGTAACTGTAAAAATAATATCCCTTATAAACTATGTCATTGTAACTGATGTCAGCAACTGGTATTTTTCTTCAGTGAATGCTGATGACGTGATCAGTAAGGTTCAAAGCTCTGTCTAAGGCTTAAGAAACTCACAGAAGCTACGAAAATAACACCAAAGGGAAAAAATGGTCCTTTTATCAAATACAAATCATTCAATGACTAAGAAACACATTTTTGTTTCCAATCACACTGTATTACTGTCATGATTAAGGATAACCAATTATAATTCCCTTCTGGAAGTGTCAGAAACCAAACTTGTGCAAGAGGGATGCTGCTGTTCAGCATAAACAAAACACATCATGCAGTCCCCTGGGTGTGCAGCGAGCTCAACGTGAACAAGCAACCAGCTGAAATTCATGCAGGTTTCAACTAAGCCCACATAACAACTGAGACAGGAAATGTGCCTTATAGTGAAATTTTAATTTCAAAGTTTTATCCTTTGCTCTATGGAGTTGTTTGGATGTATTCACTTTTAAAATGTTGCCTGCTGAATTTTAACAATGCTTGAATTATCCTTTTTACATTTCTTTTTCTTGGAAATGAAAATGAAAATATCATCAATTCTAGCACTAAAGACTGAATGTCTTGCATTCTAAATAATAACAAAAGCTACAAAGATTACATTAATCTTAATAATCCAATCCTATTTTTAGACAAGCTATTACATCCTAAAGCTTAGTAACATATTATTTAAATCTCACCCATAATCCAGCGGAATACTCGTAGAAGCAAATCTATGCTATATCCCTGGTCAGTCACACAAAACAAATGCTATTTCATTTGAGGATAAAACTCTCCTATTTTCTTTCTCAAAGCATTCAGTTTCCCATATTCTGCATCCAGTCCCATGCCTCATGAGAGGAAGAACATAAGAAAGAATTATTTTCTCAGTTCAACTAGTAAATCACTCATCAAAACCAAGGGAAAAAGTCATTCTGGTTGGCCAAATAATAAAAAAAAACAAAGAAAAGTGTGTCCCAAGGAGTTGAAACAGCATTTTATTCAAACAGTAGATAAATGTTTTGTTCCACCTTCTACTGAATTTGGTCTTGAAATGTGATTTTTAGATGGAAAATTGGAACGTTTCATTTGGGTCAAGATAAAAACAAATTGCATAGGATGTTTTTCTCTTCTTCTTCATCATCATTCAGCTGATATTCATTTCTTTGTTCTGTTTTTCCCAAAATAGCAATTTCCCAGAAACACATTACTAGTCTACATTTAAGCTACTTTTATAAGAAACTTGAATTGTGGGAAGGAAGTAATTTTTTTCTTTGATTTCCTATACCATGTCCACAGCCATCATAAACTGCATGACATTTTTTTTCTGATTCATTCTCTAATATTTTTCTTTATTATTCTTCTCATGAGACAAAACATACAACACAGCATACAACTTCCAAAAGAGATGAGGGCCCACCTTCAGAAAGACCTACAGCTAGAGTAAAGCCAGAATTAGACACACAACTTTAGAGGAGGCATCTAGTCCCATTCAGGCACACCTGATACTCAGTTCACAAAAAGCACAGACTCCTGACAGACAACACAGGATTTTGGGAGCACTCCCAAGGATGTCAACTCTGTCACCTTCTGCAGGAAGGTCCCACCCTGCCCTGGGCTACGTCCACTTCTGAGTCTGATACAGCAAACCCTGTGAGCAGTGTTGCCTGTGAAGGAGTTCAAGCAGCATTACCAGAAGAGGAATTAATTCAAGGCATGCCCTCAGAAAGCTCAGTTGCTCAAACTCCTCCAGGGCACCTCTGCATAAATGAAACTTCCTTCTATATCTGGGTATCTGGAGGGAGGGCTGATATGACTGCCTACACATGGTCTCTCATGAGGATATCTCAGTGGGTGTGGGCTGACATAAAAGGTATAATTTATGCCTAAACTTGTGTCACCTCATCAGCCAAATTAAATGTCAAGGGAAACTTATTTCAAGGAGTCAGGGGAACACTGTTTGCTGGGAAACCTAAGCTTGCAAAGACAGACCTAAGTAATTGCATAAAGAGTTGCCAGTATCAGATGAAATAATGAAGTTTCAGGCATGAGATTGCTGAAAGCTGAGATAATGAGACCTATCTTGTTACTGTACTGTCTGTAAATGAAAATAAAATTCAGTAAGTTAAATTTTACTCATAGGTGGCATTTAAAATCATCCTGAAGATTAACAAAATAGATATTTACAAAAGACTTTGGAAAATGTATTCCACAGGTGGTAAGAAGTCTGGAAAGGCTTTCCTTATGAAAGACAACAACAATTATCAAATCATCATATGCTTGTTTATTACCAGAAGTCTTCAAGTTTTGTAAATCCAACATGACAGCAGTTTTTGAAGCTACATTCAATGACCTATTCACTCTGTCTTCAGATTTCTACCAGTTTATAAACTCTATCATGCAACAGCTTATAACAGACAATTCCTACATCTAATCTGACAGCATGAGTAATAAAGACAGTATTTTTTTTCCATTTGCTGACTGCCTCATACCCATGCAGTGGTGAAAATTAACACGTTTTGACCTTTTCAGCTACTGCTATGGCCTAAAGCAAAGAAGACTGCTGACAAGGAACAGTTGGGGAGAGGAGAAAAGGAAGGAACAGGATCACACAACTGCCCCACTGGGAAGGTGCTATGAGGGAATGGTTTCTAAGGCCACTCATTGTCTGGTTTTTCAGTGTGTTTCTTTGCATGCTCAAATCAAGACTTTATTTGTAGTTGGCTGCAGTTTGTCTCATAGGTTTTCATGACTACAATAGGTTTTCTTCCACTCCATGAACATAATTAGGTATATTTTTATATGCTAATGTTTAGAAAGGCAATTACTACAAATCTGATGCAAGCCACCTCTAAATTCCTGAAAAATGCTTCTAGCATACACAAGGTATATCCAATAAGTCTGTGGTCTTTGTGGTTAGTCCCTTTTCTTCTGCTGCAAATAATGAAGAGCTAATACCTATTTACAAATATTCCAGAGTAAGTCACGTACATGTAAAGAATACAGATGAGCCTTTGTTGTCCATGTTCATTGTACACCAAACCCCCAGCACTCTAATGAGAAAGACACAGGACTGATGAAGGGAAGAACCCCTAGAAATAAAGATTTGAACACAGGTTCTACTCCAGATACTCCCCAAGGGCAGCAGTTCTGCAGTTGGCCAATAAGGGCTGTGTAACAGGGAGCCAGGCAGGGATGGTTTGCAGCACGAGAGACTCAGGCTTCTGATGCTTCCCCATGCCACAGTGAATCTACATGTGGCCAGATACGAGCAATTAAGTGTCTTGTAACACTGGAGACAGTTTTGTAGGCCTCAAAAGGTGCTTGGTTCAAGATACGAGCTTTCTTTTTTCTCCTCTTTCTCCTCTCTTACTTGCAAATTGAGAGTAACACAAAATAATTAATTTCAGGTGTAGAAGTCCTAAGCCAAACATCAAGGTGACCTTTCCATATATTTTTCAAAACCTTGTGTAATTATTTAATCAGATTCTCTTATTGTGACTGTTGCCTGAGTTCTGCAATACTCCTGTACTAGCAGTCAATACTTCTGCAATGGTTTCTCTTGGGGAATATATGCTGTAGCTTGAAAATGTGAGCCAGCTTCTCTATTTTCTTTTGGGAATAAATAATTGATCACTGATGCTCTCAGTACAACTCTGTTCTTCCTCTAAGTTGGCAGTGAACCACTTCCCTCATGAGCATTACTCACAAGGGCGTGCCACTTCCATGGTGCACTGTTTCTTCTCTTTTCTCCAGAACAATAAGGAGAGAAGCCCCTGAAAGAAAGAGCCCATGAAGATTTTTGGACCCTCTTTTCACTCATCAAATCAAGAAGAGATTGCTGGCTCAAAATCCAGACTTTTTGCCTTTAGATCTCATACTCTGGTCTTCACTGAACTGATGGGTAAAAACTCAGGTCATCTGCCTGCTATCAGTTTGTGTTTTCCAACAAAAAGTGTCTAATGTTCTTACAGATTTTCACAAAAAAAAAAAATCAGTCTGATTATCATATTTATATTTGTTTTTATCCCAATCTTTTTACAAAGGAGCACACAAACAGCACCCTTGCTTTTGCCCAGTAGTATATGCTGAGACCCACAGCAGACTCAGCCTAATTCTGATTTCAGATGCTGTCTTCCTCGTATGTTTACAAATTACCAAGTGTATTTCCTCTAAGCAAGCTCACTCAGAAAATTTCCATACATTTTGAGTCAATGTCACTTAACTGGATATCACAAAAAGGACCTAACCCATGGCTGTTTAACACTAGATAAGAAATCACTGTTTGAAGCTGGTGTTTCACTCTAGAACACCAAGTATCCTGCCTATTGCTAGATGTTTGCCTTTGTCATTAACAGAATATAAACATTTGCTGTCACTGACAGTATAGGTAAGAGAACAGAACTGAGGTATTTCTAAAGGAAAGTATAAATTAGGAAATTATAATGCTAAAATAGCAAAAACATATCTTATTTTGTGGAAAAAGAGAAAATAAACCATGTGAAGAGCTCACCACAACTTACTGAACAGAAATAGACTGGTTTGCATACGTCAGTCTATCAAGTCACTAAAATGTGATAGACAAGGTTTGAAATAGCAGAAGTGTAGCACCATTTAGTCATGTTCAGATAAAATAAATACAGGAAATGCCTGCACCAAAACTGCTGAATCTTGATCCCAGAATAGGTACAGTTTATGTAACAGCAGATGAATCTCCATCTCGTCCATTTATTTACCTATTTATCATTTAGGAATGTTTCTGCATAGCTCTAATCAACTACCCTTTATTTGACTCTATTTTGGAGACATGTATTTTTCCATCACGTTCCCACTTAAATCAATTTATTATGCTTAAAAAGCTCTGTGTGCAGAATTTGCTTTATCACAGAATCCCCTTGATATTTTGTCAAGAAGAAAAATGTACCCAACTCTTGAAATCATGCCAAATAGCAGACTTGGCTACCAGATAGAAAGCCAAAGATAAGACTGCACCACCAAAAAATCACATCCAAGGAAATCAGAGCACTGATTAAGCAAATTACAAAGCCTATTCTGCTCCATCTAATTTAAACATAGAAATGCCATCATATAGCTCTCCAATTCTGTCTCCTAGAGAAATCCACTCAGGAAATGCACTTGGGTGGAGACAGGACTTGGCCGGGAGGGGTGGGAAAGACTGCATACACTTAAAAAAGGACAAAGAAAACCTATAAAGAAGAACAAACAGTCTATCTGATTTATGTGTTTTCTTTTACTTCAATTGTGTAAACATAGAATAGATAATACATTTACAGAAAAAAAATACTTAACTGCCTTTAACATGAAGTTCAAATTTTGAAAGCGTCTGAAAAAGAGCTTTATACATTTCCATATTTACTTTTTCAGAGTAATATCTTTAAAATCAAATGATCATGTCACTGGCAGTGCTTCAAACTCAGTATAAGATCATAAAATAAAGCTGTGCTCTCCTTTCTTCCTCTTTCATTATCATATATAGGAGAGAAGCAACAAATCACACCTTGCTGGAACTTGTTGAACAATGCAGCGACAGAGCAGAACCTCATTCCTCTTCCAACTGTTCTGCAACACTAACAATTGTAAACCTGCATCTTTATTAGCAAAGCCACAGATACATCTCAAAAACAAACAGCAGAACAACTAAGAGAAATGTGCTATTTCAACATAATTTTTCTTACCAGTACAACCAACCTTTAAACTTACATTGACAGGACTTAGGTCAAGCCAAGTCTGGAATCATCTCTTGGGTCATGCACAAGAGGAAGAACAATTTCCTAAAGTTCCAGGTATGAAATATTTCCTTTTACCTTCAGACAGTCACACCTCTTATTTTCACATACACTATTATAATGAGCAGAGAAGCAAAGATGTGCCCTTTCAGATGATCTCAGTTTGCAAGACAGGTAATGGGAGACTCACAAACACAGGACGAGGCTGGCTTTGTTCAGTTCCTGGCCTGGGTAGCTACATGCTGCCTCCAACAGTATTTCTTTTATACTGTGTGCATCCCTGACTGATCTTCAGCATTTTTCCAGAGCAGAGCTTCAGCTGAGACAAAAGTTCATACAGAGAGAGAGCTGGGTTTGGAAAGTGCTTTGACAGAATGGTAAATTCTGTAATTGTGGCAACATAAGTGTCTTGTTTCTGATCACATTTCTTAGCCTCCAAAGCAAGGAAAAAGCAAGGACTGTGCGTACTTAGTAAGTTGGAAGTCAGCAAGAACCTCTAAACCAAGTTCCTGTTCCACCCTGAGATTGCCACCTTGAAAATACAGAAGGCCTAATACACGTGACACATCTTTGCATGAGTGTTATGAAACAGACTTCATCTGAAGAAATTGATGAGAAACTAGGTGAGTGCTGCTGAGACAGAGAAAAACTGGAAACCTCCTAGTGCAGGCTGTGCTCTGACAGTGGGCTGAAGTCATACACCTCTGTAACAAAATTCTGTAAGGTCGCCACAAGGTCTCTGCAGTACTCAAGTCTTAAAAATAGGTTTTAAGTGCAACTTAAACATTAGCCTTATGATGACACTGTGCACAGTAGTGGCTTTATTCATGGTTATAAACAGTGTATTTTCTTCCCTCCCATTATAGATATTTTTAAAAGGAGATTTGAAACAAATAAAGAAAAAGCTGGTGAGCTGATCTATAACTCTGCTTTTCATATTTTTAACCTCTGAACACAAAAACATGTTAGACTAGAAATTTGTTTTCATCTGGAAGAAAACTCTGGGTTAAATATTAATTCCTCTACAATCAATATAAACCCCTTAAGTAGTTCAGTGGGGTCAATCTAACACTGTTTTTACTTCTCACAGAAACAAGCACACATCAAGCTCCAATACTCATCTAACATCAAAGGCTCCCTTTTCATGGATAATTCTCCAAAGTGATTGTTTCTATTCAATTGTGCATAGCAATAACGAGGATATTTAATAAGTGTAAATAAGTAAACATACAACTTCCCTTATAATACTGGCCTTTCTTCAATGCTTTTTAAATATTATTTTGACTACAACGTGAGCTGCTTTAAAAGTGGTTTGCAGCTCACTCAGAAACACTGCAGAGAAATCAAAGCAAGTACAATACAAAATAAGAGGGGAAAATTTATAGACAAAGTAAACAATTATATGTCAGGAAGTATGATTGAACACAGTCTATTCCTTGCAATGGATAGAAAAGTGTGTATACTGACAAAAAAGTCACTCATAATCACATTGATATCACTTAACAGGAACCTAAAATACCTGGGCCTCCAACTCACCCAGCAGTCCTTGCAGTGGCACCACTGGAATTACCTTGTCAGCATAAACCTCTCATGGGTAAAAGCTGCTCAAATCTGGAGTGCCTTTCATGCACACTGTACTGTAACAAATGCTGCCCCTGGTACTTCCCCACAGGCGTTCACAGTAATGTTTCAGCTATTTTGTAACACAGGGTTTAGTTACATGGTTTTAAATTCACACTTACAGTCCAACATCTCATGGCTCTTCATGTCTGAAGTTCCCTATAAAGACCTCTAAACAGTCTGTTAAATACAATCTCTTTTTGAACAACAGATTCTTGTCTGAAGATTTCAAAACGTATTGGATAGGAACGACTTTTATCAAACTGAAGTGCAAACATTGGTAACAGTGATTCAGCTGTGCCATAACATAAGGATTGGGTAAACTGCATTAACAAACTGCAGTGCAACAGCCTTGCTCAGATGGGGCAGTTTTCAAGGTTTTTCCTACAGACTGAAATCAGTGCAAGTGATTTCTTCAAATCAAAGACAATTTATTTTGCTGCCAGACCCTCACCAAGATTGAAAAAGCCTGCACACAAATGCTGTTCTGCAGCTCTGACCCAGAGTCCTGCTGTGACTGTTGTACAACTCCTTCCTTAGGCAAAAAAGTGAAGTAAGAGTATTCATCTCAGCTTAGCCCTAGAAACATTTTCAAATCACATTACAAGACGGGACGGGGAGGATTGGAGGCACACAGCAATGGGAAAGAAGGAATAAAGTCCCACTGGAAGTTAAATGTTAGAAAAGAAAGAAAAAAAATAGCAATAAATAAGAAGGAAATGAGTGAAAATGTTTTAGGGTCAAGGGCAGGAGAGGAGTACAACACATAGCCTAAACAGACTCCTTCAACCCACTGGAGCTGTCACAAGGGTGAATAGACTTCAAGGAAGAGGCACTCTGTAAAAAAAGGACAAAAAAAAAATGTGAAGCATCTTTTGAATATGTCTAATATACAAACACCCTCCTGTCTCTTTGTGCCACTGGAGAAGTTCACAGAGTGACAGAAACAACCAGGAAAAGACCTTTGAGATCATCAAGTCCAACCTATGTCTTGTCAACTAGACCATGGCACCAAGTACTACACCAAGTCTTTCCTTAAATACCTCCAGGAACAGTGACTCCATCACCTCTCTGGGCAGCCTTCCAGTGCTCAATCACCTTTTTTTGGTGAAGAATTTCTTCCTAATGTCCAACCTAAACCTCCCATGGTGCAGCTGAAGACTGTGCTCTTGTCCTATCTGTTGATGTCTTAGAAACAGGTATACAATTCCACGACAGGCAGAATTTGGCTTCTTAAATTTAGCTGGTGTTGAGACAGTTTAGGTTTAAATATTATGGAGATTGAGATGAACAGCACATAAATCAACAAGTCTGTGCCAATTAGCCAGTCACAAGCTTCATCTCTATTTTCCATAGTGAGGCATGCTAAATGTTTGTAATATTTTTCATTATGTGGTTCTAGGATGTAAATTATAAAGAAAAATTAGAAGGAATTATAATATGTGAGTTTCAAAATATTAAAACAGTACACATTAGGCAAAGTCCAAACTATTCTGTGATTCTGAAGAGTGACTTGGTTAAAGAAATGATGAAACATTCTCAGAGATTAATTCAGTTGTGTAAAAAAAATTCCGAATCCTTCTAGTTACCATTTAAAAATTACTCAAAATGTGGATTTTTTCCAATTGAGTTGGGCATTAAGTATATAGCCTAGTTTTATAGCTGACACTTCAGTGTGGGGAGCAATTTTGTATTAAAAAGCTTATGTTTTCTATTTATTTCATTTTCTTAATGGGTGTTTCCTTCACAGTACAATATATAACCATTAAAAATGTTAAACTTGATTTTTGTTCCTTGTTATCAGTTTTCATCCTACCTACAATCTGTCATGTTATTTATCATCAAGATTAAAGCAGTATTTGAGATATGCAGTGAGGCACAGTAATGAAGATGCACTGCAGAACTGATAAGTGAAAAAAATACTAAGGAGATTTTAAGGCTGAACACATGACCACAAGAGAAAAATGAAACAAGAGGAACATGAGAAAAATGGAGACACAAGATAATGAAGGGTAAACTTCTGAACTAAATTGAACCATAATCTTTCCAGAAAAACAAAGAGAGTGAACAAAGAACATAATATCATATCAGTCTCCTAATTTGTCAAACAGAGTCCTAAAATCAGCTCAACTGGGGTCCAGCTTTGCCAAGTTCTACACACAAAATAAAAGGTCAGATCCTGTCTCTTCCTCCTCCCAAAGAGAAATGTCTAGAGTGCAGAAATGTCTAGGGGCAGGATGCAAGCAGGCAAGTGACACATGCAGAATGGCATGATTTAACTAAACCCAAGATGAGAATGTTTCACCAGGGATTTTCCTTCACATAAAGCAAGGCTGATTACATTGGAGCATGAGGTAACTGAGAACAAGAAGTTCACAGCTTTGGCATTCTCACTGTAGGACAGACCTCCAAAGGCTGAAACAAACATGCCTTAGGAAACTCTTTCCCACCAGAAAGAATGGCATTTGTTACACTCTTGCACTGAAGCTGTATCACCACAAAGGATTCAAGTGATAAAACTGAGCCAACCCTGTCCCAAACAGAGTTTTAACTAGATATAACCAGATTCAAAGAGACACAGCTTTTAAGTTTACATAGGACTACATGATGATGATGATGATGATGATGATGATGATGATGATGATGATGATGATGATGATGATGATGATGATGATGATGATGATGATGGAAGACTGTAAACAATCAACTATAAGAGAAAGAGAAAGGAGGTTGCTGTAGGCTCACCAACAGACCCTTAAACTTAGCCTCATACCATGAATGTACCAACATGGCAGTTCTCCAAGGAAATTTAGGAAGCATATTCCCCATCTGAGGGGCAATGACAGAAGCTGATTCCTGCACTAAGACAACTGCTGTCAAACTGGCTAAAAGAGCTCTGAGTGAAACATCTGTGGCATTTAGGTTGTCATGCTTAAAGACCAGGCTTTTAGAAGTATATTCTAAAATTTACATTTGGTTTTACAAGTTATCTATTTGATAGACAATTCACTAGGAACTGAAATAATTTTCTGAACTTGTATGTTTCCATTCCACTGGAGCAAACAGCCATTTCTTTGGGGCATCTCCTTGCACATGGCTAAAAATAATTTCATTAGCACATTGAAATGTCAACCTAACCACTAGATGGGTAGATTTCATGAAGTCAGGGCATACAGTAGTAGATCATCAATTTTGGAAGTGAAACACCTTTCTAGTCCACTGTTTTGAATTGTTCACTTCTTAGATATCTTTGTATTTCCTGCTCATACCTTATGGAATCATGTTTCATTTGTTTATTTAAAGGATGAAAAAGCAGTATTAAATACATCAGGCTGTGCTGGGGAGGCCCCACCACCAGCTTCTCATGAGCTCTGGTTGTTCTGATTCTGAACCATTTGGAAATGATGTACTACAATGAATAATATTTACACAAAGTGAACAGCAGTACTAGATAAATACACAGTTCTTACATAGAGAGCACACTAAATTGGTTTTCAGTAAGGGAGGAAAAGTAACAGTGTGTGATATTACTGCACCATGATTTTAAGTAATTTCTGTAGATTATCATATGAAGACAAATGGGTTGTTTAGGACTTATACTGCAGATTTTGAAAATTCTACACAGGCAATACAAATTTTTTTTCCAAAAGGCTTGCTAGGAGAATGCAGTAAATAATCATGAGTCTGGCTGTGCAGTGGCAGCTGAGAGGAAAAAGCATCTTGTCCACTTCTTTTACAGTGAAAATTTCCTGGTGATTCTCCCAACCTTCTCATTAAAAGCATACCCAAAACAACTTTAATTGCTGCTTCTATTATAATTGTGGCCACCATGCATCAGACCTCTTGTACTCAGTCAGGCATGGGTACAGACTCTGTTCTGCTTCTCTGCTTTCCTAACAAAATGCAAACATTTTGTGTAGCAGGCCATTCCTCCCTTTCCCCCCTTCTTCACAGAATCTCTTCTGATTTCAGTGGAAAAAAAATAACCAAATTTGAGATAGGGTTCAAATAGGGTCCTAGAAGCTGAACAAAAATTAGTGATAGAGAGAGGTCCCAAATAAACTGTCACTACTAAGGGAAAACAAAAGAGGGCAGCAATCTCGGATGTCCCACTTCACTGGGTAACAGCCAGCTGGCTAAACCTCACAGGTATAGCCCCAAACAGCATGTACATTGTCTTCCATCATGAAGTTATGGTACAGCTAGCAGGGAAGAGCAAAAATGAAAAGGAAATAAGCTTTTCCACTCACAGAAAAACCTTTTGATCATTTTCACTGGCTGTGATTATATTTATATTCCAAGTTTATTTTGCAATTTCAATTCCTATAATTAGCAATTCTTCTAATTAGCAATTCTTCTAAGTGTTTTCATTAAGACCATGCACAGATGTCCTAAAGTTGTGACTTTTCAGGTTTTTGTGGACACTGGCATTGAAGGTGCTGAGCCCCTAAATCAGGCAGCTCTAGCTTGGAATGCACTGCTATCGCCTGCTGTTGCAGTGGTGGAAAATATACACGAGCATTCTTATGCATTCCTGATAGAAGAAAAGCAGGTTTATTGAGAAGTAATCTGATATACTTCATCCTTTTTCTGACAGCAAGAAGAATGATTTTTGAAGCAAGTGTCTTGCTATACTGGGATGAGACTTAGTTCCTCTAGAAGACAAGACGAGGTCACTGGTAATACTAGAGCTAGAAGATGTCTTAATTGGAGGGCATCTAACTTGCAACATCCTACACTTCAATCTATTTTTGTAGGGCTCTTTCTCTGTTGTGAAGCAAGACAGACAAAGCTTGTTATTGTCACTTTGATCCTGTGTATCACTCACCGTTCAAAGAAAGTCTTTATATAGAATATACAGTAAAATAAGCGACAGCATGAGTCACACTGCAAGAGTCCGTGATTCTTGAGTATTATGAGGCACCAGAGGAATCAACTGACTTGCATATGAGAACAAGGCATAAATCACCAAGCCACAAGTGTAACTACAGAACTGCCTTTAAGGCAGGTTTCACTAACAGAGAGAAAAAGCTGCCTTTACATGTAAATCCACTTCACGTAATTCTTCCGGTATCTTAAAACTTTAGAACTACACTAGAGACAAGTTTTGCAAATCAAATTGTTATAAAAATCAAACACATGGAAAATAAGGCAAGAATTTATTTTCCATTTCATATAACTATTTTTTCACATGTTAATTGCTGCTTATCTGATCTTTTTTTCCTTTGATAGTACTGAGGGGAATCCAGTGTCATACAACGAGGAAACTGTACATATATGCCTAACAGATTTAACTGGCTAGTTTCCAATTTACAAATATTTCTGTACATACTGCTAGTCTCTTGTTTAGGGAACATCACAGAACGTAATTTTATATTATACTGTCCCTTCAGTTTTGTAAACTTCAGACTTTGTGGAAATATGGTATCTTTTTGATAAAATAGACACTGTTATCTCTGTCTATTGTGCAAGATTATCCTTTGCATATCTCCTATGGAGTTAAAGTTCATTATATTCAGCTGTGTTGCAATGGATGCCCAGCTGACATCAATTAACAGTGTCACTGGCTTCAGCAAAACTGATGTGCATTCCTTGACCTGTTCCAATAGCACTAATGATCATCCATGTTCAGATAAAAAAAAAAAAACAAAACATTTTCCACTAGCTAGTATTGAAGACTAAATCTCATGAGATCACTGCCATATTCCCAAGGATGTCATTCACTCACAGTAATTGACACTTGAAACAAAACCTGTACAAACTGGGAAATGTGATGTCCAACTACACTGCAGCCTTTAGGAGACTTCTTGATAATCTCTCCAATGGGAAATTTCATCCTTGGAAAGGTCTACTTGGAGTCAGCCTAAATTCCAGCTGTGTCCTGGCCCTCTTCTATTTCTAGGCCCTGTTTCAGTGCCATACCCAGAGGGAAAGCAGATATGCACAGGACTTTAAAAGGCCCCCATCACATCCTTTGTGCTACAGAAGAATCACATAGCAATTTCAGAAATTGTTTTCACCTCTAAACTTCAGGAAATCACAGGTTCCAAAAGAAGTAAGCAAAACCTCTGTGAAATAGGAATGACATATTGTCTTGGTAAACACTTAGTGGTGTTTTCTCATGGCAAAATCGTAAATCAGAAATGCACATCAGTGGCATCCCATAAGTTTAGCCAACTTGACAGCTATTACAGATCTGACATGATCAGAAAAAGCAGCATGAAAAGGCCTGCAGATCTACTGGATGACTACAGTACCCAGCAAGTGTCAGCAGTGCTAGCTTCAGACAGAATCCTTCCCACAAGCAGAAACAGTAGGAAAATCCAGACAGGAGGAAAAAGTTCTAGTGCCTGAATACTTGACAGGGAATTCTTTGTCAACAATAGCATGGATAAAATCTGGTCTCTAAAAAAATGAAAATTGCTGCAAGTGTTCAAAGGTGAATTCAGAATAAAGAAGTCAGCAAAAAAGAGCAGATGTAACCAAGATGCCAAGCAAACCAAAGCTGCCAGCACAGACTTACTGATTTGCTCTGCCTCAAAACAGAAACTAAGGGTCTGATGCACCAATGTGTTACTCCAATTTCAGGCCAATGTGACTTTTTTCCAGGAGGTGTAAAACTCAAATAATGCTCATATCTCAGGTTACCTACAGCAACAGAGATGTAATTCATGAGATGTTTTTAAGTGTATACTAGAAGCAGAAGGATGATGGTGGCCAGTAAAGCTGTTTCAAGCTACCAGAAGATGAAAGCTAAAGTGACAAGACTTTGTACTCAACTGACACTCTTTGTTGGAGCAGCAGTCCCAGCAGACAATTTGATTGCCCTTTCTCTAACTTTCACAGAGCTATTTTATCTAGTTCTCTTACTATAGCCCTAAACACTAAAAAGAACACTAACACACATGCATACAAAGAACTCCTAAAGTGGCTCTGTCTATAGTAGAAAATGCTATTAAGAGCCTGACCCAAATCATCTCTGAATTTGTCAGTATGTTTTAGAAATTTCTGAGTGATAAAAGATGTATCCCCTTAAAACTGTAATTCTCAGTGTCACATGTTAGGCTTTGCTTACTAATGAGAATTTGTATGTTTGATGCCTTCCTTTACTGTTCTCTTCCCGTGCTTTGCAGCAGAATGGTCAAACCTCTGCAGCTATGGCATCCAGAGGCCAGTTTTGTGGCGGTCCCTTGCCACACGTCCCAGGCCAGACTCTCCTCCTGTGTGGACAGGTGGCAGAGCTCAGTTTGCAGACACTGGAGCAGCCTGATGGGCAGCACAAGACACTGGGCTATTAAGCAGCATGGTGGCCAAACAACTGCTCCTCAGCACCTGACAGGAAAAAGCTGTAGGCCAAATAAAAAGAAAGGACTGCAGTCCAGGCATGGCCAGATGGTTACTGGGGTTATCCACAAGGGGCTCCTCAACTTGATCTCTGTATTTAGTGCATGACTGTGCTTGTGAACACAGCCCAGCAGAATCCTACTTAATTAAGTGCTAAGTATTTGTAAAATGCTTCAAGATACGTAGATGAAGGATCACATACACATAGTATCATTCTGATATTGCATTCCTTCAGGAACAGACAGACAAATAACCACAGTACATAACTGGGCTGGTATCTCTTTAAATCTAGATCATTAGAGCTCTCCTGAGATCCCCATCAGTGTACAAAGAACCACTCATTTGATTATTTTACAATACAAAACCCCCTGCATATATCCACAATGATTATATATTCAGTACAATCCCTTTAAAGTCAGTACATCAAATGTGTTTCAGTTGAGATTTTGCATTCATTGTCACATTCAAGTGAGTTTTGTCTTGCCTTCTCATCTCCTATACTTGATCTCTCTCTTTAAACTTGGCATTTCTAGCAACCCCTCCCAGCTAGGTCTTAAAAGTAGATTCCTTTCTCTGCTCAATAACTAAGAGTATATCATTTCCTGCTTTATGTACATCATCTAGCACAGTAGAAAGAACCAGTGCAAATCTTTCCAAGGCAGCAGAAAAAATTAGCTGAGAATCTTCCTGTATGGAAAACAACTCTGCAGCACTGGCTGTAACACCTATTAGATATATGAAAGGTTAGCAGACTTCCTGGCAGAGCATAGCAAAGTATGTGGGATTTGATCGCTGTGTAGCAACAGAGCACTGAGAAAGGGCCTTTCGTCAAACATTAATATGAATCTCAGTCTGCTTTTCCCTACATTAAATAAAAAATGTCAAGATCAATATGGCAGGAGTTTCTGTCTCCATACATTAATATCTTGGGTGAGAGCCCACAACAAGCATCTGCAACAAATTTTTTCCTATTTAGCCAGCAAACAAGCGTAAGGCACAAAATTTCCCAAAGTACCAGAATGACTTAACCATGCTGCATTTAGAGCAGTAACTCAGGCATTTCAGAAAGCACACAGCAATGACGTTCAGTGAACCCAGGAATATGATTTAAAGATATTTATGCATTCAGAAACAGTTACCTAAGTGCTGTGCCTCTTAAGAATCCCACTAGAAGAAGCATATGACAACTTGGGGCTATCATGTGAGGTTAAGATCTATCTTTACCAAGACTTCAACTCCAGTAGGGGGGTTATTAAATGAAGATGACCTCCTATTCCAACATAGACTTAAAAAGCAGAACCATGATGGTGAAGCTCACCTTTGCAATGACAGCACATGGCAAGGGCAAGCAAAAGCCAGCTAGGACAGTGCCAGGAGTGATCTTACAGTAGCCTTAGAAGCTTCATTTAGTTGTCCAAGGTATTTCACTCACAGTTGTCCAAGTAGAAAGCAGACTGGCTGATCATGGGTCCAGTGAGGCAAGAAAAAAACTTGTTTCCCTGATTACACACTGGTAGATAGCCCTTCCTCATGGACTGTGAAGAACAAAAGGAAGATCAGAAGGTATTTGTCTTCCAGTGATTCTCAATTGCTTGAACTTTCCCTGTTAATAAAGCAATGTTGCTTTCAAAACCTTTTCATAAAATTCTAACTCTTCAGTCATTTGTCAACACTCATCTGTCACATGCTCCTTGAAGATACAAAGTCTTCAGGAGAAGCCTGGGAAGGAAGTATCTGAGATATTGTCAGTGTCTCAAGCCAGAACTAATCAGTCCATGGAGCCTTGATAATTGTCAGGTTGTTTTACAGCCCATCTGCTAAAGCACTGCCTAAATAGGAATCAAATATCTACAAAAGCCTGTCCTACGTGTTTGTGGCAGTAATAGCCAAAATTAACTTGGAATGTTGCCATGCACTTACATAAGGTCATGATGCGGTTCCTTGTCGGTACTAATATTTATTCAAGTGGAATAAAGTGCTATTCATGAGCTAAAAGCCAACCCGATGTTTTATTCAGAATTAAAATGCTTTTTCCAAAGAGGATGGCTTTTCCAAAGTGGTAAGTGCTGGGTCAGTTCTGTTTCTCTTAATGTCAGTGGCAGCTTCTGAACCAGCAGCCATAATTCCAACCCTTACTCAGCTGTCCAGGGCAGCTCCAGTCTGGCGAGCCAGCACTCTCCCCAGGACAGGAGCACAGCCAAGGGTGAGCAAGCTGGCACAAAAACAGGAACTCGGGTGCCAGGGTGAGGAGAGATTGACAAGGCTCTCCTGCCTATATGGGAAAGCCACCAAAGACAGACTGGTAGGAATTTTAATTACAACTGCATTATAACAAAAAAAGTTTCTTGTCCAGCAGCATCACAGGGACTGTGTATTCATCACAGGCCTCCATTCTGCCCAAATCCAGCACAGCATACCTGGAGCAGTAACCAGTAACACTTTGGTTAGACCAATAACTTAATGTACCCCATGCATTTTTTTTCAAAATACATTTTAACTGAGCTATTGCCATTGTTCCACTACATTACAATTTAAATTACAAGGGTACATGATACATATAGCTGATATTGAGCTACCAGTTGTTAATGTAGAGGTACTATTGCATATGTCTCATTTCCAGGCCCTATGACCAGCCCTACAAAGATGATGACAACCAGCCCAGTTGTGTTTGGGACATTGCTATGCAACAGTAAGGACAGCCCAGATTCAAAACACTTCTGTGATGCATTTTTCAAAATCTATCTTGAAAATCACTGAAAAATCCAGTCTCAGCCCTTCTGTGTCCTTTTAGGAGGTGACAGAAATCCCCAATATTAGTAAAACCAAAGCTACTGCTTAAAATCAGGAAGTCCTAAGAGAGTAGAGGAATGAACCCACTGAGACTTTTATGTTAGCTACAGAAGTCATTGCAGCTTCACCTTTCTCTAACCTTGAAATTATAAATAAAAGTTGTAACAAAACATTTTTCCCCTAACATAGTAATTCCTATTTCAACAAACATCTCACATGCTAAGCTTTCATTAGGTACAACTCCATCTAATGTACTTTTCAAGGAGTTCAAGTCAGTAATGGATGCAGTTATTCAATATCACCCTCTTGTAACCCTCTTAGACCCTCTTTCCTCCCTCCTGTAGTCAATCTTCATCAGCATCTAATTACCATTCCCAGCTTTAAAACTTTGTAGCAGACACTGATGATATTGAGTGGCAACACAGGATGCTAGTCTGTTTCTAGACCTCTTTGCTCAGAATTGCCTTTCTGAAGGATGCCTTCCCAGGGCTATTGGCCATGGTTCCACAACACAAAGAGTTCCACACAGCAATGGCCCAAGCCCTGCCAGCCACGGGCTCCTACTCCTGTGCCCAAAATGTCATCCCCTTGGCCAGCTCTGCAAAGATGGGGAAGGGGGCCCTACCATGAACAGGGATCAGTGAACAGATCTGGATTTTTAGAAACTGCCACACAGCCAAGAAAGAACAGCCAGAAAGGGACAAGCAAGTTGTGAGACAAAACTTGCCTCTTTCTTGTAACATGAGAAAATACCTACATTTTCCTGCAATAGACCAGTTAGACATTTACAAAAGCAACCAAAGCATACTACAAACCTCTAAAAAGCAACACAGCACTTGGTTTTGCTTTCCACTGTTATATAAAGTTGTTTTTACATCTTAGAAGTAAAAAATTAGCAGTCTTCCAATGGAAACAAAGATGCATATGTATGTACATACTGCATATACTCTACTCCATACTGCATTTCAGAGTACTTCACTGAACTGATTGAATTAACAAAGGCCAGAAAAGAAAAATATAACATGAAGGTGACTCAAGACCTATCTGTATGATCTTTCTTCAAATTAAAAATAATTTTTCCACTGAAAGAAAAGCTCAAATGACAGTTGACTGCCATCTGCCCTGAATTTCCATGCACTGCCTCCTTGTCTCCAACTGTATGAAGATGAATAACCAGATTAATCAATCATTCTCAATTGTCTGTCTTCCAGAAAACAGAGCACGTAAAAAAAAAATAATCACTGACTGCACTTGCCACCCATAGTGCTCTGCCTGTCTACATGGCTGGGAGAATCCAGGTACAAGAGGTTGCCCAGATATCTCACTTCTATCCAGTTTCCTAGTTTGGAAGAGAGTCCCTGGGAAATAACAATAGCCCTTCTGTCTTTATTCTTTCATTTTAGAATATTTTCTGATGTTCTGTTTCTAATAAAAAGTCAGCACACAACTAATGAGAAAAGAAAATTAGTCAAAGACCTTTGCATGAGCCCTCCACTGACACAAGAGACATAGTCAGAGGCTGTTTCTGGAGCCTTTTTGTGAATTCTCTTAATCCTCATGAGCTATTACATTGGATTACACTACTTACAGAGGCAAAGGTAGCAATATCAAATTCATACACACCAAATGGAACAGTCTCTTCTCTTTACACAGTGCTATCAAGACTTTAGAACTCCAAAGAAAAATTGAACAGATCCGAGCTGTGCTGCTTTCCTTTTCCTGATACCTTATTCCATGGTATTTCCTGCATCAGACTGATAGAGTGTTAAGAGTTCTTAACAGTCCTACAATATCTAGGTAACTGTACACTGAGTCTACCTATTATTTTTCCTCTCTGTCCTGACTGTCCTAGAGTATTCTGTAGAGCATATAGTAATATCTGAATATTTGGTTGTCTTTCTGATCCATCAGAGTATAAAAATGGACAGGCACTGGATCTCGAAATCCTTCTGAGAGCAGACTTTGTCAGCCACCATTCACCGGAATTCAAAAAGAATGCAGCAGGCAAACAGAGGCAGGCAAAAAGAGCATTGCAGCAGCTGCATGGGTCACAGGTACAGCCACCACTGAATGACCACAAATCCAGTCTCCTGGTTTTGCTATGAAGTTGCCCAAGTGAGGATCTGGGGTTATATTCCATAATTTAGAGCATGTTCTCTTCTTTATTTCCAGAGAAGTTTAAACTGAATCTGTGGATGCATGTAGGGATTTAGTTGTCTTTAGACTATCTCTAGGAATAAAAGTTGTAATGAATATATTTAAAAATCATCTAACTCCTTGTCCTCCCCTGCAACTCCCCCTGAAGCACTACTGAATAATTTGCCAATTAAAAACTAGACAGTCCACAAATTTGCCAGCCATTCATTTGTAAAAAGACACAGGGCACCCATTTTAATGCTGCAGTCACATTTTAATCAAATATTAATCTTTAGAGGTCTTTGAAGGGAGGAGATATGCTCTCTTTGACAAGCCGATTCTTAAAATAACTTTTTTTTGCTTTAGCAGTTAACAGGTCAAATGAGAACGCAGCAGGCAAGTCATGGACTAAACAGCACTTTCAACAAAAAGGACTCAGCAACATCAAGCAAGTGTCAGAAAGCACAAGCTGAGGGGGATGGGACAGTAAGCAGGACATGCATTAACTTTTAAAGTTTGCCATTGTCCAATTGTTTTTGGATATTGTGCATGACAGCGCAGGTCATCCACTGGAGCAGGAACCTTCAGACTAGGGGCTGCAATAGCTCAATGCCTCCTTGAAGCCGAAGTTCCATGAGGAAATGTGACTTGATCTAATTTTGGAATCTGGAAAAAAGACAAACATCAGGAAGGAAGTTTAAAAAAAGTTTAAGTCCTTTCAAAGAAAAAGGAAACTCAAACCAGATAAATTCAAATAGCAGTAAGTCACCATCAAACTGCTGTGACGTCTCTATGAGAGCAGCACATAAGAAGTGCTGGTACCTCTGAAATACTTGAGACAGGGAGCAGAAGTCACTGCAGGCTTTGGATGAGTTTAGCCCAATGGTTTCCAGTTGTGTCTGTATGTACTGGTAGTTCAGACCTTCATTTGTGTACAACAAACACAGCTCTGCTATCTTAGGTGTTCACAGAGCTCCATACCTTCCATTTCAGATGCTCCTATCTATAGAATAACCCTTGTAACAGAAGGCTGGAATACTCCAGACCCCACAGACAACTAAAGGTAACAGACAGGAGATCTGTCAAGAAAAAAGAATCATAACAGAGCAAGCTACTTCCAGGTTTCTGGGATAAAGAGATAAACCCCTAATTCCACATGAATTCTTTCAGTACTGTGCATGCACTGTCAGTGAGAACAATTCTCTGTAGGTGACTGCAGGACTGCTTGGGTCAATAGGGGGTACTTGATACACCCATAACTTCACCAAACAATAAGATCAGAAGATCAGACAGTTCCTGTGGTTCACCTGGTAAACACAAATCTCTGAGGGACTTGTTTGCTGAATCAATTATCATTTAACATGTTCAGTATTTAAAAATTATTGGGTCACAGAAAAATGAAATTAAGAATGTATTAGTCAAGTCCCAGTTGTAGAAGAGTAAATCCTCATTATGCTCTAAAATGGTCTAATTTATATTATAAGGTTTTTTCATATGGTTGATGGATGCATGCTGACCTCATAACGACCCCAGAGGGCAAAGGTTTCCTCCCATTCTAACTTTGTCTCTCCTGTCCTCTTCCTCTTTCCCTCCTCCCTCCCACCCTTCTTTTTCTCTGAAAGCCCTGTACACTGTATAGAATTCATTTTGAGCCAGTGGAAAGGGGGGAAATTGGCACAGCAAAGAAGGCTACTACCTCCTCCTTCCCTCATTTCTTCTCCTCCTGCACAGAGGCAAGCCAAACTGGAACAGCAAAGTCAGAGGAAGGGAAAGGAACAACATAAAGCATTTTAAAAACATCCATTCTGAAATGTTAGACTCATCAAATGTAATTGAAAGGAAAAGAATTCAAGCTAGTCTTTTTAAAATGAAAGAACACTGGCTTTAGGCTCTACTCCCACTATGGATATGAAATAGGCACAAGGGTCAATGAGATTTAACATACAAGTAGAGGGAAAAATCCATATACTGATCTTCTACCATATTGCTGTTACTGAACTTCAAGTACAACTTCTCCTACAAATATACTCTATAAACTTCAGACACTTTAGTATATCCAAAGACAGTCTATCCTCTTTTGCTTTAATAAGCCCCAACATTCCTGTGATCGATACTGAATTCATACAGTAAACAAGGTCCAGCTGGGTAAATAATGAGCACAAACACACCTTAGGAAGTGGTTATTTATCCTAAATCAACCCTCAAATAACATTATACTCTGTTTCTTGGAATCAGTGTAGTGCTGGAATTTCACATTTCAGCAATACAAATCCATGTCTTCACCACAAGTGCTAATTACAGAGTTCAGCTGCTGCTTCTTCTCTTTCAAAAATAATTTACCATTGTTCTCATAGAGGCTATGAGTGTTTTCAACTCACCTATGTTTTCAGCTGACTAAAGCATCTCGGGCTTCCCGACTGGGGTGCTACGCAGCGCTGCTGTTTGGCCTCTCAGGGATAGCAGTGGTGAAGCCCATCAGTCATATTTCTGCACTGCCAAAGTTCTGTGCAACCATGGTGCAGTCAGTCTGTTAATTTTCCCTCTGACATGTGCATGTCAGTGCTAAATCTCTGCATCTGTAAAACACTTTGGGATCCCTGACAAAGAAGGACTCTATGTAAAGGTCAGATGAATAACTTTCTTCTTGAGCAAAAACATTTTAGGATAATTTAAACAGACATGCAAGTCTAGCAATCTGGAAATTCTCACAGCTGCTGTTTGCTACCTAAACTCTGCGCTGCTTAGAGTCATGTGTGTTCACATGATCTGCTAAGCTGGGAGCTGGGGGCTGTCTCTTGCTCTTGAACTTTTTCCTCCTGCACTTTACAATCAGTCCAGCAATGCTTTTATTGTGTAGTGCAGAGTACATGAGCATGAATGTAAAGGGCATATGATGGAAGCTGCTTCTAACTGGTTTCTAACTATTCTGTCCTTTATTCTGTCTTTTATTTATTGAAATAAACTCATTAAAATTTCACGACTTTTTTCTTTTCAAAAACAACCCAAAAATTAGATCCTTAGTTTTTGGTCCTTAGAATTCAGCCTGCACTTTGCCTTATATGGCAGCCACAGAGTAAGGGAACCATATGTTCAAGTTTCATTTTCTCTAGATATGAAAACAGGTGTACTGATTACCTTTAGAGAGTATTTATATCAATTTTACTTTCCCAGGATTCAATATACAGAGCATACCTCATACAAGCCATAGTGTTTTCAAGAGTTATTTAAAGGCTTCCTGTGAGTAACAAACAAAACATTAACTCTCTGGAAAGACATGAAGTTACAAACTCAAACTCTGATGAACACTTTGGTGATGAGCATTTAGAAATGTAAGTAATCATTATAAGAATAACATAACCCATCAAAGTCCACAGGTCAGCCAGCTTTCTATTTCTGTGTTGTAACAGGAACAGTGGCATCAGCATAGGGCATTACAGGAGAATTAATGACTAGATATAATTAATGGCCCTGGGCTATGCCTGAGGCAATCAACTCCTCCCATCTACTCAGTAATCCCAGGAGATCCTCTAGTCTCCTTTGGAACACTAACATCTAGTTTTTAATAAAATTCTTTCTACACAGAGTTTTTGTGCTCATATTATTTGGAGGAATTTATGTACATTTATGAATAAAAATACAGTCAATTAGGGAGAGTATATCGGAGTGAAAAGCAGTATCAGTGCCTTCAAGACTGAGTTCAATGGGAACCAAATGTTCTCAGATAATAAAGAATGCAAGTGGGCTTATATTTTTGATCACTTGCTCTCCATATTTGAAGTGAGATCTATACTACATTAACAGCTTTCTGCTGGTCTTGCACTGCTCCCGCTCCTTCAGAAAGTCTGTTCTTCACCCCTGCTCATCTGTCTTGTTTTGTTACACCTCACTCCGCTACCACTGCTATCATTACTGCTGTAAAAATGTAACAGAACCTTCTGGACAGGTGTCAGGCACTTTAAAAATTGGTTATAATGTATGTACAACAAAGATAACAATCATTTTAGTCACCACTGCCATGAAGTTACTAGCACACTACAGATCTTAATTTGAAACTAGAAAAAGAGAGGTGATATATAATGTGTTATTTTATTCCCTGCCACAGTCTCTCCTCAGTTATGTTTTTTTATTCCACACTCACAAAGCTCCCTTTGCAAACACCCACTGATTGCCTCTTGGCACAGACAGTGAACACGTTACAGACTTTGAGCGAGAAAAGAATTGACTGTTCTTCTCAGGTGAGCTCTTAAAACTGCAACAGCCCCTTCAGATCTGGACCCTGGATATTCTCCTCCCTGAAAAGCCTTGCACTGAAGAATAATCCATTTGACTGAGGTGCAATCTGCACTACAGAAGTAATTCTTGACATAACTAACAACACATGTAACTGAGTTATCTCTCACTGCTGAGCACTACATATCAAGTCTCAGCAAGCTCAACTCCAAACCTACATTCAAATACTCTCTACTAACAACCTACCAATAAATTACCAGTCAGCAATGCTCTTATCACATAGTATAAAAAATTTTGTCTCGTGTGTGTTGAAGCTTTCAGCTTGTTTGGTTGTCTAACACTTTTGGTCAAATTCTCTGTCAAATGTACACGAGGGCTTTCCCAGTCAGGTCTATGTAATCTGTGCATATAATCTAATTGGAAGATTGAAGTTTTGACTCCTGTCACCAAATGATCAAAGTTTTCATTATTATACATAATTTTTTTAAGACATTGAAAAATCTAACCAGTGTTTCTGTGTTCCTTCAATGACACAGATGCAGTACCAGAACATAGTACTGGATGTAACAATTTTTTGATTATATACCAATATAACAAAAACAGTAACAGGCATAGAGCAGACATTTGTTACCTTGTTGTTTCGGAATTGTCCACAGATTACTTTAATATTAAAGTAGATCTGTACCACAGTCCTCTCCACTGTAAAATGGAGCTGGCAATTTTATCACTGCTTATCATGCCTGGGAAAAATTATGCATTTGTGTAAAATTATCAGTTTTCCATAGCCTTTCACTATCCGCAGATTTATTTTTTTGTAGTGATGGTGATGCTACTGAGATGGTTAACTAACTCCCCCTCAAAAACAGATAAAACCTGAAATGACAGAGTTCCTGGCAAGAGAATTTCTGGCAGAGGAAGCAAAGTAGGAAATGCAGTTCCTGATATAAAACAGCCCACTCTGTCTCATCTGAGAGAAGGCTTGCTGCCTGGGTATTTCTCAAATGAAAAACTGCCAGGGTTTAAAACAACTGAAGCTTTCCTGTTATGAGAATTATGTGCTTTACAGATCATGATAAATCCTGACTAAAATATGAAAGAGTCAGTCTTTCAAACTGTTCCTTTCCCTCAATGAGGTTACATTTACAGTTCAGTGAGTGGACTTGGATTACAGGGTCCTATTTCACTTGAAGAGACTGAGAATATTTGTATATATTGCATAAGCAGCTTTCAAGCAGTGAACAAAAAATATGAGAAATGTCTCCCTGAAGGAACTACTCAGTCCCTCAAGAATTTTCCTTCTATTATCCCTCACACCTTTCTTTCTGCCTCCTTCCTTCCTCTCACCACTCATCTGTCCAAGGAAAATAATGCCAGGTTATTCAATGGCCTTGTTACCATAAGAAGTTGTTATGGTACATTGGTATGCTGAGAAATGATGTTTGTATGGTTTGGGGTGAAAAGGGCAACCTGATTCTCCATCCCTTATGCTGAAAGTTCAGCTGGAGTCACTGAGAAGATATAAAACTGAGATAGAAACCTGGACTTTTTAAAAGAGCACTGGCAGCCCAGTACTGTTGACTGGAAACAGGGAACAACCACCCAATACTACTTTCCCTGCTGAAGCTGGAAAGCTAATTGGGACACAGGCCAATATGAGAAGTCACATTATAACTTCTCCCATGGCCTTAATCTCTTGTCTCTGATGGTAAAGGTGAAATCTACATTTTATTGCTCGCTTTTCCTTTCAGTGATTGCTCCCTCCATCTTGTAGTTATTTGTTTAGATTTTTAGTGCATAAAAATCCTGGCATTGCCACTATGGGCTCTGAGCCATCTGAGCAATCCTCTTTAAATACACTAACACATCATCCATATGGTTATCCAATATGTAACTATTTACTTTCCAGGATAATCACAGAGGTAATAAAAACTGTTAAAAGCTTCACAAAACTTCACAAAAGACTGTCACTCTAATTAGGAGTCTATGATTTTCACTGAATAGCAGAGTTTTAAACATCAGTCTGAATGATGCCCTTTTTGAACACACTTTCATTATTACATGTCTTCCTTAAAAAAGACTGAAAGATCAGTTGAGTGGTTGTCCTTAGGAGCTACCTGTTTGAGATCACTATTGTGTGTGCCCCAGTAGTCTGATATCATGCACTTCACTATGCTCTGGAACATATCCACTTCATAGACGACATTTAGAAAGGCTGGAAAGACTATCTGAGAACTAGGAGAGATACCAAAGAAACTCCTTTCCAATTATGATCTTCCTCAGTAGCTTATAATTTTTTAATGGTTTTCAACAGAGGTTCCAAACTTTGGTAGAGGACCCAATCAAGGTATAAACAGTTTTTCACAAAAACTGTGATTGGTACTATTTCTTTTAGAGTCAATTCACAGACAAAATTTTTTGCCCCTTTCAGCAATTCCCTGTTTCCCTAGAAGACAGTGAAATTTCAATGAGAGATCACTTTGTTGAGACAGTTACAAATGTATTCTCTTCACAGCACGTGCAACACTGTCTCAAGGCAAATTCATTTATCACAATCTTCTGAGTGTACTTCTGGTAGTACCAGACGCTGTTGATTGTGGCTACTTTATACACTGTAGCTTGTGAGCTAACGTTTTATGCCAGAAGTTGGTTGTGAATATTCCAGACACAATTCTGTAGATGGATTAGTGAATATTGAACTTGTGGAACAAATCAATGAGCTCTTAGGCCTGCATGCATGCAGTAAGATGGAAGCTTTTTACGCATGCTTTAAAGACCTACAGTTCTTTTAGGTCTCTTGGGAAACTTGCAAAATTGTGTCTCTTTTTATCAGAAGTGTCTAAACCCAAAAAGGATTAGGAGGAGCAGGAGGATGGAAAGCCATGTCATTCCTTTTCCTGGCCAGCAGATTTCACAAGCTCTGGGACACAGGCACAATATACTCATTGCACCAATACAGACGTTCACCCTCTCTGCTAGCATGGAATTTGAAAGGCCTCTTCTTGGGGCAATAGAGTGTTCTTTTGCCACCAACAGAGATAACAGGGGGCAGACTTTCAACTTCAAGTGGAAGATGTACTGTTTGGTAGATAGAAAACTAGAAGAAATTATATTTAATCAACACAGTTTAAACCCCTGCACTGTATGTTTCTCAGGACAGCCTGTTGTTTGTGTGAGATGACACCACAGAACTCATGCTACTTTAACGTTTCAGGCCCTGCCTTGGCAGCTTTGGTTGGTAGGAGCTTTTCAACTGAACTGAAATGTAACAAGAATATTTTTATGTTGTTTTCCTAAAGATCATAAGTAGAAGCAAATTCAATATGCTGAAATTGGCATCAGGAGCCCCCTGCAGCTCTGAAAGTGCAGGTATTAGTGTCCATTAGCACATTTTAAAGCACAAGAAACTACTTAGCATAAATTTATTGACTGAAACTGAAGGTGAAAATGAAGCCCATGTTGGAGTCTAGTGAAAGAGCTTTACAGGTAACAGTGAAACAGCATAACAGACTGATAAACATAGAATTTCATTCTGGAGGAGGAGGATGAGCCTTGTTTTGACAAATGGAAAGTTCATCAAGACCATATTCAGACCAAAATAGACTTTTGTCTCTTCAAGTAAAAAGGAAACATTTAAAAAGCAGTTACCTAATTCCAGTTTTGTCATATGCATTGCAATTAATTTAGCATTTAATTTAAGTGTGACTGTATTATGAAACTTCACAGAAACACACTTAAGCAAATGTTTAAGAACACAACATCAACACAACTATAAAGCATCTTAGCAAATACAGGACTTCTAACTTCAGAATAACTTCAAGACAAGGAAAACTACTTGTTTCATTATCTTCATAAACCCAAATAATCTCTCACTGTTCCAATGAACACAGATGACAGGAAAAAAAAGGATGTCTTTATTTTACCAAGAGAAGCCCAACTCCATTAAGAGGAGCCAGACTGATTATATTACTCTGTCACATGTGTAAGGAGAGCATTTCAAAGAACAAAACATAGGAACCTTTGCCATGGAGTTTACAACTTAAGACCCCATTGGTACATTAGAACAGACATAACAAGATCAAAGAGATCACCATTCCTCTTTGCTTCCTGTTGCTGTACAGCTTTCCTCTCTTTTTGTGTTTATTATTTTCTAAGTCAGACTGCTAAAGCTATGATTTCCCAACGGGACCTCAGCTTCAGGGGCTAAGTACAACTGAGGGCCTGTGTGATCATCCATATGCACATTTGTACAAAAATAAACTCTCTACTTGGTCCATGTTTCATCTGCCAGTTGGCTAGGCTGGTTATTTATTCTGTTGGGAAGAATGAGCACCCTTTTTGCAACACAGCTTTACAGCTTTACCTTCCCTCTTCTCGATTTCCATCCATCGGTCTTGTAGGAAAGTTTGCAACTATTAACAGATAAACCTTAACTTTTGTTTGGCTAAGACCTACAAAAAATACTCTGAATATTTGGGATCTGTGAAGGGGATAACAGCCACACAACTGTCTCTACATTTTTCAACTGCCACAAAAATAAACCATTTATAGACACACTCGTGCAGGCTACTTCTGTTTCTAAGCCTCCTGCCACTATATTTGGCCACAGTTACAACACTATAAAATAAATAGATGTTCTTCTTTATCTTTATACCTACTTTCTCAAGCTCCTATCACTGAAGCACCTTTCACATCTCCTTTTTCATATTTCATAAATTTGTTTAAAGCCACTCTCTTTTCCTAGAAATAAGGAAATAAATACAGAATTATTGGTGGGTTTTAATAAATGCTTCCAAATTTCCCTTGCTTTCAGACTGCACAGCAAGACCTGCCTCGGGTTTCCCTGCCTTTTTGCCTGAAGCCATGAGAGACAGCCTGAGATTTCACATCAATAGCTTTTACTACACTTTTTTTCTCTTTGAACAAAGCATCACCTTAACATCTGAACAGTAAAAATTCCATCTTTCCTTTTTATTTTCCCATGCATTATTTAAATATGCTGCTCTGAATTCTACAATTAAGGCATTCCTGGGTAGTTACAATCAACAACATCTTTGAAGTTGAATACAGCAGGAAATGTGTGCTATCCAGGGTAGTTTCACACATTTGTTTGCTGTATAGTAGCCTCAATTTAAATATGATAATCTAATTTAGTAAAAATGAACTGAAATCAGATTTACTGCAAAAACTTTTAAAATTTAATTTCAGACTAGCAATCAATGCTTATTCAGTTTTCATCTTATCCCTGCCTTCCCTTTTTGCAGATGCTTAAATGACACTAAATTAAACAATTGCACAAATTTTAAAAAATGTAGGAAAATTACCATCTGCACTAAATTCACGAATAAAAAGGTCCAGAGAAATCAGTCTTTATGAGGATTTTTTTAACAGCAAAAATTTATAAAAAGCAAAAAATTCTCACAGTAGAAATAATTTTTAATTTTTTTTCTGGCATTCTGTCTTTCAGATCATTTTGAAACATGACAGAAATTACAAAGGGAGATCTCACTATCACATCTCACTCAAAATCTTACTCAATTCCCGAAATATGACTTACAGGATTAAATATTAAAACATCTTCCAAAAAAGAACTATATTGAGACACACAGCAATAAGCCCATTACTATTCACAGACATGAACAGTATTGAAGTATTATCTGCTTAGTATTACACTCCATTACGTTTTCCCTAAATCTATGCAAAACAAAATATACTCTGGTAAACAACAAGAATCACAACAGAAAGAAACAAAACAAAAAAAGGAAATCTTAAACTTACATTGATGTGTTATTATAGGTCGTGCACTGCAAGTAGCCCTAAGGATACATTTTAGGTTTTTTATCCATGCTCCGTTCTTGTTGCTGATGTGACCACTTAGGCACATGGTCAAGTTGCAATCAGCTTCTCTCTCAGTGATGTATGAGAGCCGTGCTGATTTATCTCGTCCTTCTGCAGCAGATTAGCACTAATGTTTCTGCTTCTGTACCCTACCCTTCTTCAGCATAGGCTCTGCATTATCATTGGCAATCCGAATTAAAGAGCCAGTGAATGGAGCACTGTTTCTTTTTCTTTCTGAAACCATTGCAAAGCAGGTAGTCTCACACAAATAGAATCTTTAATCCACTGAGCCCCTTTTCTAACACTTTTGGCAAGAACAGGAGTCAGAGATACAGAAGAATGGTTCCAGTATGTCTGCTATAGGCTTCTGGTGATTTATTCTGTTAAAGGAATATTCTCCTATGCAGATGGCCCTAGGCAAGAGATGGCTGTAATGCAGCAATATTTCAGCCAAAATCCTGGGATTTTCACTTTTTAACACAAACATATTGTGTTACACACAGTGAAACTCTAGTTTATCCCAAAGAAATGGACAATGTGAAATTAATTCATGCAAATAGGGTTTACAAGAAAAAAAAAGCAAGTTAAGTACCTTATATGTTAAAGGTACTTAATATATAAACTAATTAGGTTAAAAAATATTTCAGTGCCTTACAGTGTATGCATTTATTACGAATTCTCTCTTTTTGCCTTGGGATTGACACATTTTACACTGTGGGATTGGTAAATTCAACTCTTAAAAGTATTACAAAAAACATGACTGAATCTTTTTGTTACTATTTTCGCTTTGCAGTAAACACCTGCTATTTTAGCAGTAAAATACAATTGTTAATTCATGATCTTTTCAATTCAAGACACCATGAGACACGGCTGTTTAAATTTTCATTAGGACTTTGAAAAATATTTAGGAAAAAATGGATGTCTTAGACCATCTAGTCTTGAAAATGTGAACATTCTGACAAGTCTGCTCACTGTCAAAATGACTCACATCACTGCTGCTCCTAGCTTCTACTCTTTCTGATCACAGAAGTATTTCTCTCTGTTTTTAAGAACCAAATGCCATACTTGAATGTTAAACAAGAAATATGTGCTGCTTAAACATTAGCAATATTTGAACAGCAGAAAAATTTTAGCTACTCATAAAGACCTATTCTGTGTCTATTATCAGTATTCATTTTTTAAAAGCATTATATGGACTGTTTACCCTAATCAGGAAAGAGAGAATGAAATTGAATTAACTCATCACTTTATAGAAAATGCTAAAACAAAGGACTATTTTTGCTCTAATATGAAGGTCTAATGTAGTAACATGCATTTCAAAGTGCTTTCTGGATTATACATACACTGATTTTTACACCTGCCACAGGAGCACAGAAGCTTGAGGACAGAATGAAACAAAGACTTAAGCATGATCATTAGCAGAGAATTTGTTCAAAGGCAGTTTTAAATCTAGGTGTGGGACTGCACGAGACTACCTCCAGTGTCCCCAGCTTTCCTCCTCTTTTTGTGTGTTGTTGGTAAGGAATGAAATGTATGACTGAAAAAGGCATCCAGAGAAAGTGACAATCTCCTGAGGAATGGGAAAAAAGAGCTTCAAGGCATCCTCAGTACTGAGCTGACAGCACCTGGCCATTTCAATGGAAACACTGAGGGGCTGAGGCCCTTCCAGCCTTTAGAGAGCAATTTGTAAATGCTGAGTAAGCTTCTTTTGGTTTTGAATTTGACAAGTCTCTCTGTGTGAGAGGTGCCTGTTACCAGACGGTCAAAGAACAGAAAGTCTCTGTTTTGAGAAAGATGGAGGTTGGTGCTACTCCTCCTCAGGACTGTGCTCAACCAAAGAGCAGCAATTCCACATTCACTTGTCTTCCCTGAGGATTAAAATTCCCAGCTGTCATGTCAGGACACTCTCCTAAAGAAACAGCTCTATTCCTCTAGCAGTTCTCCAGTTAGGGGTGCTCCTTCCCTGCTGTGGAGAAACCTGCTACAGCACCAAAACAAAGATTCACTGCATCAGAGAGGGCAGAACAATGTTGGCCTTCCTGACAGGATTCCACCAACAAAACAGGGTGTGACATGGATGGTGCAAACTAAAGTGGAAAGTGCTGGCACTTCTGAAGGCAGTATCAGTTGCAAGGACACTTTTTTCAGTAAGAACAGAAACAAAATTTGGATGCCATGGTTTCATGTATGTCTTTGCTGTACTAGGAAAATGGTATTTAGCCAAAATACTGAAATCTTTAGATCTGGTGTACAAACAGCTGCTACTGCAGATACAAGTAGAATCACTCTAAAATAAACCAACTCCACTTCAAATATTACCATTTATATTGTCCCCAAACTGCCATCAGATGTTCTTCTGGAACCTCATCACTCTGATGGTTAGAAAGAACCTCCTAATGTACACTCAAATGCTCAAGCTGCATCAGTACCGATCTGCAGCACCATCCTTTAACAGTTTACAGCCCCTGAATGGTGGTCTTGTGTACTCACAGGCACCAACCACATTCCATATCAGCTTTCACACCAGCAAGACTAACCCAGACATACTCTTTATCATAGAAAACAGACAGTCCATCTCTCTTACCACTGGAGTCCTTCTCTTCACCCATCTTTGTTTGAGTTCATCTCTTCTAAACCTGGGAGAGCAGAACCACATATACTATGATCCACTTGGACTGAACACAAGAGTTTATTTTGGTAGACCAAATAAACTGTGGTTTTAATACATGGTGCAATAACATGTAAGCCTCCTACTACCTTATCTTCAGCAGCTAAAAACTACATATTATCTGTAATGAAATTCTGACATGTATCAGTTGGGATGTATTTTCTCTGCTCTACTACATGAGGCCATGAAGTTAGGAATTAGCACCAATCAGCACTGACTTATGTCAGGTGCTTATGGATGTAACATTACTGCTGCCCCACTTGCTTAACTCCCAGTTTTTTACTGAAACATCATATTGGTTTGATAACATAATTTCCAGTTCTCTGAAAAATGTTGTTTCCATAACTATTCAGCAGGGAGAAAGAATAGCCCTTGTATCACTGCCACTGAAAAGCATCATCTGTCCTTTCTAAGCCCCAGTGGTTTCCTTAAGTGTTACACACAGGCTATGCAAACAACACACTAATACTCCAAACATGCAAATGGATTATATGTATTTCTACAGGACATTACTCAAGGCAATTGAGAGTCTAAAGTCAAACAAATTATCATCTATAATTGAAAACATGCAAGTAACTTTTAATTAAACATGACTCCTCTACTGAGAAAAAAAAACACATTAAAACCCAACTAAACGAAAAGATAGCTGATGAGGAGGGGGAAGTGGGAGGGGAAGGAATGAACAGAACCCTGTTTTGTGAAGAGGGTGTTGTTCTCCAAAAAAATATTTACAAAGCACACTTTTAAATGTATTTCTAACTTATTATTGATTCAAAGCCACATCAATTTCAAGCCAACATACATGCAGGTTAAAAATGCAGGTTCTCACAACCACAAATAAGACACCAGAATGCTTATTTATGCATGTAACTGATTCATTTAAAAAGTCCAATATAAGATTGAGATAGGCAGGAAGAATTTTGGAGTTAAAATTATCAACAATATTATTAAAGAATAATATAGAGACATCTAAAACCTTGTAAAAACCATACACAGAAAAACTCTCAGCCAACCCCCAGAATTTTTAAGCCACAGCTGGAGACCCATCACAGAGAGGGCACCAAGCTGCTTGTGTGCTAGTCTATCTAATCACTGACAACTCATTCCTCCTGCTGTCATGACATGGAAAACTATAAGGGAATATACAAGTTTACAAAGGCCAACTCAGAGCTTGCCCTACATTTTAACCTCAGTCAGCAAATTATCCTAGGGATAATGGTATTTCTGCCAACAAAAGCTCTTTTGCAACTGTTCCTTATACCAGTCCTTCTCTAGATTAATTCTACTACACAAAACCCCCATTTTCTTAACCTAACACCATGACATTTTCCCACAGCCCAGCCAGTAAAATTTTTAGTATAAACTATGGGTTTAGTGAGTGGAAGACCTAATAATGCTTAGGAAAAACAAATCAATGGGAACACTTTAACCCCAGGTATCCAGTCTAGATCTCAAGACTCTCTCTGCAAGAAATAAAGGTACTTCTTTTCAAAATTAAAATTGAGCTGGGATTTGAAATACAGAGATCCCTAAAATTCAGGGTAGTCTTGCAGTTGCAAACTGCACAGGCCACAATGTGGGCTGTGTAAGCAGCAGGGATGAAGAACAAAACTGAAGTGGTTACATGCTGTCCCACGGGCTGAAGAACCCACTTGCCAAATAAAACTTCTAAAAAACCACTGGAAAAAGTGGTTGAATATACAGAAAGGATAAGCCTGTATCTTATCCTTCTGTATGTTTGTCCTTAGAACAGTGTTACAGTTTGTCACTTTTCTCAAAGTGGTCATCTATATCTGCTTGCATTTTAGTGTCAGTGATGTGAAATGTCCCTTTCCCACTTCACATCAAAGTTGAACACCAGTTACAAACTATCTAACTGCATGGCAGTGCATTAGTATATTGTACATTTTATACATGTTTTATTCTTTACTTCCCCTTAAAGAATCTCCAGCATGCTGAATCTACCATTAAATGCATATTTAATAACCAAGAGAGAAAAACTAGCTTTATAGCCTTCAAACCCAGCGAGATGAACGAGCTTCCTCATTTGATAATGGGAGTATCTGCCCAATGGACAGATATGACCTCACAAAAAGATGTTTAGCTTGAGAAAGCCCATGTGTAAAGGCCACTGTAAGACACATTAGACATAATTTAAAAAATATTAGAGGTCAAAATCCAACTTGGGTAAAGAAAATAGGGGAAAATTGTTTTAGCAAATGGAGAAAGATACCCTAGGTAAGGAGGTAACATTTCCTACAATGAATGTGGGAGAGGTTTCTTATCCAGAAATCAATTGCCATGGGTTGTACAACAACATGGGTTGTAACTTTCTTCACCTGCAACTAAGTTTGGAATAAGTAAACCTAGACATGACAGATACACTGCTTTTTTCAATGAAGATTTTTTCCACATTTTTCTTTTTTTTTAACAACCCTGGATTTAATTTTCAGTCATGGTATTTAGTGCATTTTTTTCACTATTCAATGCTGAAAAGTTCAGGTTCCTACCATCCTCTAATCTTATCAGTAAGATTTCCATAAGGCAGTTTTCTCAGAGAATTGTGCTGCTAAAGGTAAAATGGCAATCATGCACTCGTAAGAAGTCAAGAGTGTAAAGAGGAGCCAGACCTGGCACTAAAATGTTATTGAAAAGTGAGCTATGGCTGTTGAAAATTACTGCATTTTGGAAATCAGGCACTGTGAGATGTAAATAACAGTCAGGAGGGCCAACAAGAATCAGGTTTGTTGAGTGGACACAGAAAAAAAGAGTTATTTGCTCCCATGTCTCAGGGAGAAGCATAGGATTAATGATCCAACTTTTGATGAGCAATTTAATTCTGATGACAAAATGAAGTTGCTTAGTATACTTTCACTTCAATATTTACACAAATTCTGCACAGAAGGAGACTGGAAATAATTTCTGGTGGTCAGTGAAATCAAATGTGCATGCTTGAAATGTTGCAGCTTCTGCAGAACAGTTTATAATTACTGTATTTCTGCTTTATCTTCCTGAAATTGATTAAATGCTACTAAACAGCCAGCCAGTTATTAACTGGAAAACAAGTTGTGACATGAAGCAAAAAGGTGAAGCTGGAGGTGGGTTCAGGGTCACTCCTTCCCCCTCATGCTTTCTTAGAACGTGGATATTCCACAATGGGATATTCCACAAACACCAGAACACATCTGCAACATGTGGAAATTAATACTTTATCAGAATAAAGAGTCATTAACAGTGTCCACTGAGACAAGAGATCACTCAGAATTTTTGGGGTTTATTTATTTAATGATGTACACATTGACAGAGGGGCAAAACAGTGATCATGCTAAGAGGTCGCTGTGAGGCAATGCCAATAAAAACCTTAATTTTCATTAATTTAAATGTTAGCAGATGTGCCAAAGAACAGAATGCATGTTGCACCAGTTTATGCTGGGTGTGTTCTGTCCTGGGACAGCTAGGAATAACTCATGAGAGGAATGAAAACAGGTAAGACAGGAAAATAAATGGAATTATATATTCTTGCCAATATGTTATTTTCTAATACACTTTTCCTTCTTTCATCTGAAAGTGAATTTTCCCAACTGATTCTGTAAATTTTGCTGCCAGCGATTCTGTAAACCAGAACTGCAGTAATTTTCCATTCTTTTCCATCCAATGCACATGGATGCCACTAACCACTTTAGTTCAGATCAGGCTGTATCTAGCACCATGTAATAAGGTTCCTTAAAATCAACAAAAACCCCAAAATGCTTGGAAATTATTCTTCAAGACTGAAGCAGTAAATATCAGTATACTTAGATCAGACAGCTCTCACTTATAATTAACAGAAACAAATCTGCAAAGTCGCAGAAGTGACTTAACCGAAGTTGGAGGCTTTAAATATGGTTATGTGGGTTGTTGTTGGTTTATTTTCTTTTAATCACTGAAGTGGAGGAAGAAAGAAATGCAGTAGCTGTCACATATTTAGATATCAGTAAAATATTTAATAGTCATAGCTCATTTTAAAAAACTGAAAATGCCTTGGGTAGAAGCACTGTCATGAAAATTAACAATTAGCCAAATGACTGCAAACAAAAGATAATGAAACATGGCAACACATAAAAAGGTGGCATCTAAAGAAGTGCTAAAGGGCTGGGTTCTGGTTTTCTTTTTTTTTTTAATTCATAATCTCAAAGAGAGAACAAACAATTTGATAACATGAAAACACTGAAGAAGATTAAAAAATGGACAAAAAAATAAACGTAATATGTAAGTCTCTTTGGAATTAGCAATGCAGAGGAAAAGATATGTTTGGAAAAATTCAATGTAGACATCATTTGCATAGAGCTAGTGAGCAAAGTCTAGGAAGCAATAATCCTGAACATAGTTTGACTATACAGTGTGTCTTCCACTGTCATCAAGTCTACCTCTGCATAGGTATCTATGTAACCTTAACTAGTGACAGTTTTTCTTAATACAATGGCACAATGTTCTTTTCTCAACAATTACCAAAGTCTAGCATGTAAAACTGATAGTAAACATCAGATTAGGTATGTTACAGATACATATGAGAGACAGGGTCATATAATTCTGTGTTCCAGAGAGTTTATGGGAAGAAGCATGATGGCATTTCAGGTAATTTAAGAATAGCCATGTGATTTTTTTTTTCTTTTAATTATGATACAACACAGACATGACCACAGTGTGCTAACAGGGATGGATATAAATACTGAGGACAGAGAGAAATCAGTCAAGGGTCATGAAAGCAGTTCATGAAAGAACCAAAGAATGAACTCTGAAAACAAATTCTGGAGGGGAACTCAGAATAAATTTGTTAGTAGCATGTGAGGCACTTGGGTATGGAATGTTTCTCCAAAAGCAGCACCCATTCGAAAACCATTTGGCATGGATATTTAATATGTGCAAAGACAAAACTTTACAGAGCCCACAATACAGACCAACAGCCCTTCAGTGGAGAGATGGAGAGAGTGCATGAAATCAGAAAAATGGAAATAAAGATCTCATTAAATAAAGACATCATTTTATTTCCAAAAGAAGGGACAGAACTAGTCCTATCCCTGAAGACTGATGGGGAAGAAGCATGAGAGGCTTTCATTTATGCAATATGCTCTACTGTTACACCCCATTTTTACAGTACATGAACAGTTTGAAGGTGGTTCTACAGTCTTCTCTGAAATAGCAGGTACTGGTCATAGCAAGACACAGAAAACAAAGTACATGGAATATTTTGCCACAGGCAAATATAAAGTACTTCTCCTTCTCCCTGCAGTAGCTACTTACAACAGAACAGTTTCACAGATTGTTTTTTGTGAGTTGTTCATTCCCACATTAAAAATCAGTATGAATTATTTTGTTAAATAAGAAGGGAAATACAATTCATGGTCTGTTTCAGCATATCACAAATTACATTTTATTCAATACAAATTAACTCTTATCCAAAGACTTTGTGCAGTTAATGGACACCAGAAAAGGAAATTCACCTACCATTTTGAAATGATACTCAGATTAACAGCATGGATGCTCATGTAAAATCAATGTCTTAGAGAATTCTTGTGATAGGAAAATACATATTCCTACCACTGCTAGGACTCAAAGCATTTTCAGCACTTCCTTTGCCTCACACCTTCCCATAATTTCAGTGTGCAAAGCTGACAAGAATCCACTCAATACTTATGGGCTGACTGGTAGCATATTTCAGTCTCTGAAATCGAGTACCAAGTAATTCTTCAGAAAGGTTAGGAGGCAGAAATATCCACATTCTCTTGCTAAAATAGGAAAAGTCTGTCTCTTAGAATAAAATTACACTAAGTACTTTTTCTGTATGAGGGCAGATGGAAGTAACACCCTCTATAAGGCAACTCCATGTGGCAGATGTATGTAAATATATCAGACAGAAACAAAGATGAAAGTTTTGATGTGAATTTCTACTGTAATCTCAAAGCATATAATCTTTCAACCATAGCACAGCAACAGCACAAGTAAATGTCCCATCTCAGATTGAAGTGTAGCTCCTCCTTGGTAACACATTATGTAAAATGGGTACAGTAATCAACACTGCTACTGTGTCAGTGTATTCAGACAGATCTGCTTAATTGTCTACATTTTTACTACAGCTCACTCCTTTAGCTCTGCAGAGAAAATGTGCAGAGAAATACTAAGTGATGGCATAGTTCTCATCACCTTCAAAAGCACAAGAATTATTTCCTTACCTCACAATTGCTGGTTATCTAGTAAGATCTAAATGTCACAGAAAAACCTAAGGAGAAATACCCAATAAACCCTTAAGAAGGATCAACAAAGCTTCCATTAAATGCTAGCAGGAACAAAAGTGACAAATGTATAAAGAGAGACCATATTAATAAATCTGTGGAAGTGACAGATACCAGAAAACCGTCTGAGAAATGATGGCAGAAAGAAAAAAGGCATTTGAAAAATGTTTCATGCTTCTAGAGAGGATACAGGCTTGAAGGGTATTGGCAGAAAGGAAGAAAAGAGAAAATAAGTCTTTACTGAGCTTTTAATCTTTCCTTAATTGTACTGAGAGTCTCCAGCATTATCCCCAGAGAGAATTAAGCATAAAAGACTAAGTTACTCAAACAAGTTCCTTTAGAACAAGTCCTTTCAGAACAGCATGACTTCTTTGAAGGACTCGGTTTCTCAAAGACTAGGTCACACAAAAATCATATTGTAATGCATATTTTTATTATGCTAAAACAAAATTGTACCTGATTCCACTAACCTGCACTCAGGAATATGTGGATAGGGTACTGTGGGAATTAACAGAACAGAGTTGTTTGTTTATTTTGGCTAATACTTCAAGAAAATGGTTTGCACTTGTAGTCAGAAAAGACATTTTTCAAAGGTCAAGAGAGTGGTGGTATGCAAAATTAAATAGAAATTGCTCAGGAAATGGTCAGAGGCTAAAATGTCAGCAAGTTGAACTATATCAGCAAGTACTAAATGCAGGATAGGCAAGGTTTCACTTCAAATGCTTATTATTTATCACCCTCAAACAACTCTTATAAAAGCCTGGCTTAGAGCTATGTACAGCATCTAAACAGAAAAGCATATTTTATCAATGTACTTTGAAATTAACAGCAGTAAAGTTCATTCAGAAGATATTTAGTGTGTAAACTTTTATTTGTGAGTTTCAGCTTTCTTTCAACTTCTTCACTTGGGATTTAACTGAGAAAGTATTTTAAGCAGAGTTCAGAGGAAATACACACTAATGGTCTTATCTAATCAGGCATGGGATAAAGGATAAAGAAACTGAGCCTTAAGCACTATACCAGACTGATTGTATGAATCCACGTATTCTGCTAAACCACTGATTTCAACAACAGCCTGTAACAGAAATACTAGATGAAAACTCAAATTTTGTGAATATCCAATTCATTACATAGTTCAAAAATACATGGAACACGTGCTTTAAAAGGCACCATGTCTTATGTGGTGTTCTTGAATATCTGTGGCATAAACAACCAAAAGAAAAATATTTATCCATAAGCAGACTTGCTTCCATAAATCCCCTTAAGATTTAAACATTTCCGAGGGCCAGCAGGCCCTTTCACATTGCTGGTGAACAGATTTCTAGGAATTTTGTACCTCACTGAACTAATGGAATTTGAGCAATACTCACTAACCCTGAGAACTGCAACTGCTGGAGTTTTACTGCCCAGATTGCAATGAGGATTGATTCAAGAGCAAGCACATGGAGTATTTGGGTTTTTAAAAATCTGTCTTTTCTTGGTATCTGGGACTGGTCATAATCAGCACAGATGACAGGTTGAGCCCTGTAATTCTTATTCTCTGCCACAGGAGAGATATTCCATATTTAGGTCTTAGTTTTCTATATCTTCCTTTTTAAGTGTACCTCAGGGATGCATAGTGTTCGTAAGGCTTTGATATGATTTGCCTCAGTACAAGGGCTGGGCTGACCATTTTGTTAAGCACCCCAGAATCAGGTAGCCACAGAATCATTTGAGTGATTCCAGCCTCTCACATTGTATCAGCTGTGTCAGTGGGTAGAAGCTGTTACAGAAGGGATAAGGCTAAAGAGAATTGAAACCTACAGCCACCAGCCTATGCTGCATATTATACAAGAAGAAAAAAGGAATTAGTAATTACCTGGGTTGAAATCTCACAATGCTCATTGATTTCAATATGGTAGGGTTTCATCATGGATGAAAAGCAGGGAGGAACCAGGATAAGGTTTCTAATAATCACTGAACTCTGATTATGACCAGGAAAAGATATCTATGAGAACTGTACTATCTAATGCAAGCAAGGGGCACTCTTCTTTTGAACCCATTTATTAATCCATATGCCTAAACAATTCATAATGTCTGAGGTTTAGCTTCTTTTAAGCTGCTGAATGCCCATTCAAGGGAGTACTTACTAACAATAAAAGAATTTACATTCCACTAAATAGGACTTGTTTATTTCATTATTCTTGCTACATGAAAGTAAACATTTTTAAAATACTTGTACAAAATATTTTATGACTACACCACCAGACTGTGGGAATAAAAAGGAATAATACATAGTATGATACAACAGCCTTGCTTTCAGCTTGTGTTAATCTGTTTAAGATCGTCCACTGCCACAGATCTCATTGTCAAAGATCTCTAAATTTTTTAATGCTGGCAGGTTTAAGGTAATGGATGTTTTAAATGTCAATATTAAAACATATCCATTGATCCAAGAAATGGTACCAGATCGTTTGCCTCACCTATTACATAATACAAGCAGAAAGCACCCATTCAAATACAGAATACAAGCATGCACTCTCTATAGCAATGCCTTGGAGGAACACACCACTCTATCAATTCCCATAAAGCAACAAAAAACTCAAGCTTCTAAGGGCTTACTATTTTTCTTATTAATCTGGAGACAAACAGTAATAATAGATAAACCTCTTGTGTAAGGAAGAAAAAGTACAACTCATCTGAAAAGAGCCAAAGGACTGAGATGGTAACACCAAGCAGAAGATCAGAAAGGGTGGATCTCTGAAATAACCCGTTCAAATACAACCCCACGCTTAGGGATGGTCTGTGAGAAATCCAGAAGTTGAGAAGAAGCAAAGCCCAATGCAGTTGATCACTTTGGTATCCACTTTAAGGCAGGAAAGGACACTGCCAGCCACAAACACAGCTAGAACCAAAGCTCCAGGCAATCTGACACAGAAGTTTGACAAGGCAAATCTAAATTTGCCTTGTAGCATATACACACACAATACATATTAGATATAGAGCAGATTATATATGCACACATATCTGAAAAAACATAATTCTGTTAGGCTTTTTTTTTCTCTCTGTGACAGAGGAGAATGAGACACATATTTGACAGTAAAAAGTATGTCTGGGAAATAAGCCAGAATCTATTTTATAGGCTTCAAATGTTATGATTCTTCTGAAAGACATTTTTACTTAATAAAAATGAACTAATGAAAGACCAGAAGTTTGTTTCCTGAAGTAATATTCATAGCCTCCCAGTTGTGTTTTGCAATATATGTTTTTGCCATTTAGCACATCATGCTTAGAGATACCACATTTAATAATACAATCTGCTGAGGATGAAAAGCATTTTCTTTGCTAATAAAAAAGCTGGTTATAGAAAGTGCAAGTGTGGCAGTAAAGCTTCCAAGAAAAATTGCAGCCTGAAAAACATCTGCAGAGTTTAAGTGTATACATTTCAGTTTGTCAGATGTTCTTCTGTAATTTAAATATTTTAAGAATCAATCAAAATACTTTATTTTCTTGGAAATCGGATGAATTCATATTTTTCAACTTTACCTCTAACCATGATAAAATATGAGGAAGCCAATAAGGACATTACTTAACAGGGAGACTGACATGCTTTCTGGATATTTCTGCTCTTTTTTATCCAAGAAGCAACCTCAAATAAGCTTTCTGCAAGACTATTTAAGACCTTTTGAAGTGCTAATGAACATATAAACATTTATATGGACTGTAAATAGGAATGACAATGTATTTTTGCATAGTTTCAGGTATAAAAGGATTCGACAGGGGGTTCAAGCTGATGGTTGTTATTACAGTGATAAAGAAGAGCACCTAATAAGAGAAATTACGTGGTAGGATGGTTTAAGAGAAGTCACATCTCCACAGTCCTATTCTACCTCTGCATGGTGACCAATGACAGAGTCACAAAATGTTGCTTTTAAAATAGATTAAGAATAAACTGGAGACTGAGATGCAAATCAATTGTAGGGATGACACACAAGAACATGCACCAGGAAACTTTGTTGCAGAGAGCCATGAGGAAGGATCAGGCCTTTCCAACCAGCCTGTTTGTTTTTCAATATGTTCAGTTGCTTAAGGGGTGTCTGAAATGCTGGTGGCTGTCACCTTAAACCAAGGATAAAAACAAAGAAAGGGATACCCAAGAGATAAAACTAACTGGATCTTCTCCAGGAATTCTGCCTCATCGACAATATTGAGTATCATAATAATGTCACAGTAAATTATCTGAAACAGAGCAGACAATTATTGATTACGAATTTTTCAGTCACAATGCCATTATTTAGCAAAGGATTTATCATAGCAAGACTCTACCAAAACACTTGTACACTGTCCTCAGTGCATATCACACCAAGAGAAAAGCTGCATTACTGAAGTGCAAAATCTTGTTCCTAGATAAGCTTTTCCACTGCCAGTGGCCAGGAAGGCTACCTTAGGAGATAGACTGCCATAAACAGTGTTAACAAAATCTGCATCTATTCTTCAAACGCGAAGAAATTAATTCAACCAAATGAAAGCAGCAGTCACCGTGTTGCTATGCTGACAAACATGGCTGGTTCTGATGTGTGTTTGGCTACTGAGGATTAAATGCTGTTTCATCTCATTTAAGTCTGCTCTACCAGAGAGAGCATCACTCGTTAAAATTAGAAATGTCTGACAAAACAAAACAAGAGGAAGAAGAATTAAAAGTGTATTACAAAGATGATCAAAACCAATATAACAGCAGCACTACAGGCCAGAATCTGCTCCCATGGAGCTCCACATGTATTAAATCAGTTGTGTTGTATTCACCTGAAATACATTCAATTCACACTGTCAGCACTATCTGGCACTTTTTCTTGGTATAACAATTCTGGAATCATCCCCTGCTACTCACTTGCATGCTTTCCCAGTATTAACACAAGGTATGAAGGTGGGATGTTAGCTGTTTTCAAGGCTTTGCTCACATCTAGCCAATTTTGTGTTTACTGTCATATTCTAAAACCAGGCACGGGGATTTTTTATATTCCTCCTCCTTCCATGTGCTCCTATAGGAAAAAAAATCTTGCCTATCATCACTTCATTTTTCAGTGTCTCTCACACTAGCTCTGTGTCTTTCCATGAAAACTTGAACTGGTTGTCAGCTGAAGATTTGCAGACAGCATAAGGCAACAGATTCCACACACGTGGGTTCTTCCACATCTCCCTTCTGTATTGTATTCTGTATCTGATAACATGGAATAATTCTTCCTTATTCTGACAAGAGGGCTATTTGGGAGGTTGGTGAACACTGTATTCCAGGTACATTGAAAATGCAGGCTGCCACAATTTGATCACTTTTACATTTCTCAAATAAAATCCCATTAGAGAGACAAATCATCAAGGAATCATTTGAGCAGTCAATGGAGAGAGTGACATGAAGCGGGTAAAGACAGCCAAGTGTTCCATGACCACCTTTTTATACTTCTGTGGGTCTCCAAGCACTTCACTATTTTAAATCACATGATCACCCATCCTGCAAAGCTAAATATTCTGTATTTTATTAACTATAGTTTTATACCTCTACTATGTTTGCCTATGGGAAATCAGTAAATCAGAGCAGAGACTTCTGCAATTGATTACTGGGCAATAAATGGGCAGAGTGGTACACCATAAATCAAGGTGATAGTTCAGGGGCTGGACATTAATCTGATTTTTTCTTTGATTCCCCTCTTCCAATATTTCATTTCTCAGATCAAATTTAATCTCTCACTCAAATGAACTGGAAAGTATTTCTGGTATGGAATACTCATTGGTAAAAAGGTGTATTAGAAAGTACTGACATTTACATGAGATTCCTAACACTGCTTAAACATGTTAAAGTGTTCAGGAGCCTACTAGAGAAAGAAGCAAGAACATTCTCAAGTAACAATGCAACATGTATTTTCCAACAGCCTAAGGCAAGGAAAAGGCTGCCTCTCTGAAATGCTGCCTACTGCATTACACTGCAAAACACCACACGAGGTGCACTGACATCCTTTGATAAACACTGCACTTACAATATGACCAAATGGATAAAACCAAATTAAAATCCTTCCATATTTGTTTTCATTAATGTATTTTTACAGTGCCCTTGTAACTCCTACTGCCATAACTCCAGGACATAAAATGAGGCATAAAATGATATTATACCTTGATATGAGAGGTGTGATTAGATATACCTTCAAGTGACAAACTGATACCCATACAAATACATGGAGAGCTGTGGTCTCAATTCTGATGAAATTAAACCTTTTTCAGAAACCCCACAGAGCAGTGCTACAGCATCCCCTTCCATGCATGTACTTCCTACATGGCATTCCAATGAAAGTGTATAAAACTTCTATTCTGACAGATCTAGTTTTAAACTAGCTCATTAACAGCTAGAGCTCGCAGTGCTCAGAAAACAGAGGCAGTAAGAAAGCTGCTTCTCCCAAAGCTATCACTACAGAGCAGTTCAGTCTGCTGAGGGCTACTGAACTAACAGCACATGGGCAAAAGCAGGAAGCAAGCTACACTACAGTTTATCAGTTTACAAGATGTGTAAGTGCTGCTGAATAGGAATTTAAAAAAAAACCAAAACATTCTGACCTTACAGGGGCCAAGTCTCTCTCTCTCCAAAGTCACTGCATACTGAAGTAAGAGCTGTTCTTCATTTACTCAAGTGTTTCTCAAGGCATGTTCAGGAACTTCTAACACAGTCTTATTCCACTCAAAAGGAAATTGGTTATTTGTATGTTATCCAAGGAAGGCTGAGTAATACACTGTGGTAGGAAAGACCTCTAAAAATAAGTCACCTCTCAGCAGATTCACTCCCTTCCTGTCTGGGTTTGAATCAGTTTGCAACTGCATGAAAGGACAAAGCTCAAGGATGAACTGTGGAGAACTTCTGTAATGATCACACTACTCAAATGCATTCATTTCCCTCATACTCTGTTTAAAAGAATCCAGTTATTAGGGGTGGAGCAAGGTAGTGACCCAACAGGATGTGCGTGACCAGAGCTCCTCATGTGCAGCCTTCTGCTTTCATGTTTATTTTTGGATGTATTTTCCTTTGTGCTTTGAAGTGGTTTTATTGGGCAAGGTAACTAGCACCACAATCACTTTTCCATGCTAAGGAAGGAAAGCAAGCTCCCATCAACACAAACAGTATTTTTTCCTACAGATTCATAGAGTACCTTGGAAGTCTACAGTGTCGTGACAGTAATGAGTTACTTTTTTCATGTTTGTTAGTGCTCCTCAGACAGCAAATCCAGGGCAAAGGACCACCACCAGTGATTCCCACACCCTACTGGTGCTTCACCAGGGAACAGTGTCCAGCTCTGAGAGAATCCAGTGTGAGATTTCATCATCTTTCATCGGCTGTAGCAGCACTGATAGACAACGAGTCTCCAAGGATGAGTAAGCAGGGAAGATCAACAGATGCTCCCAACAAGATGCTGCTTCAACAGACACAGGCATTACAGAAAAGGCTGGCCCATTTTAACTGGTAATTGCTGTTATCAGGACAGTGTCATTTGTTTTGACCACCATTCCCTGACTGATAGAAATGAAGGTCATAGAAAATCTTTCTGAACTTAAAAGGCTGACAGAATATGGGGCTGCATGTACTACAGGAGGCATCTTACTGTATTTTTGATAAAGAATATCCTATCTTTTCCTCAGAGAGTATTTAAGTTTATAAAACTGACAAACTAATATTGATAAAAAAAGACAGAAGTCAGTTTAGTCCTAGCTATCTCCTTCTCTCAGGTATACACCCAACTACAATAGTACTCATAGAAATTAGTACCTTTGCTACTACCTACCTATTGTGCATTAAATACATCAATAAAACACATCTATTCTGGAATATTCTACCAATACAATTGCTTCTTAGAGTAATACAGCTAAAACAGGATAAGTTACTTTTCAATTTAAACAAAACTCAGAAAAGGCTGCAAATTCACAATATGAAGTTTCAGAGATTCTGAAAATTCCTTCTAAATTGAGAAATAATTAAAATAGATAACCTTTCTATCTTAAAATCTAGTTTCAGGATATATATACTAAAAGTTTCAAAAGCAGCATAATGGATATGTATTTGTCTTGCAAAGAACTGCATAGATTTGAGGTATAAAAATATTTGTTGCAAATGTGAAACTCATCAGTAAGTTTCAAGATTAACAAATTTTTAATGTTAAAAAGGGTATTTCATAGCTTTTAGTCCTAGCATTTCAGATTAGTTGTACAGTAAACTAAAGTCAGTACTGAATCAATTTCTGTTGGTTCATTTTCCAAGATTACATTCACAATCTAAAAATAAGAAATCGTATTAAAAATTGCAGTATTAGATTTTCTTTGCTCTGTAGGCCAAAAAAATCTTTATTTGGTTAACAGATCTGTTCTTTCCTTCAAAACAAGGGAATAAAGTAAATTTCCCCAAAAATTAATATCCTGGGGAAAACCAAACAAATTAAAAAATAACCTATAAAATGTATTTTTGCACTTCTGTTATTAATCATAGAAATCCTACATACATAAAATCAGTAACCATTTTAAGAATTCTAACACTAAAATTTATTTAGGTTGTTTTTATACCTACAGCATTACATTATTTTGGAATTCTTCAACTTTTTTTTTTCTGGATAAACTACTTTCATGAATTAAATCCTCATTATATGGAGAGCTGAAATTTGCCCACAGCAGATTTTAGCTTTTAAATATCTGGACTGTAATGAACTGACATTGTTGCCTTTCCTCATTTTTCCATATGAATATATGGAAAAATATATAATAATATATATTTAATATTATTTAATATTAAGGTATATATATACACATATATANTGACTTTGTGTGGGTCTTCATTAAACACAATTAAAATCTGAATGGTACATAACAATAACAGTTTCCCCATACAGACTTTGTCACAGCAAAGATATATGAATCTTAGGATAAGGCAGAAAGAACAATGCAGCATCCAAAAGACAAAAAAAAGTCTCTCTGTAGAACAGTATTTACTTTTCTTTAGGTAACAATAATATTAACAACAATATACTACTGGTGCTACTGCTAGTATATTTTGGGGAAATGTTCTTACATAATTTTCTGTCTGTTTTAAACATCCTCTGTTTATCTCACATGAGCTGCAGTTTCTGTAGACTCTGGGATTAGTAGATTGCAAGGACATAAATACTACCTTGAAAAAATGAACAACTTTATAATACTGAGACCAATCAGCAAAGCTGTATTTCACTGAATAATTTTCCACTCACTGAGAGCACAGGGGTGGCCTCCTTGAATGAAAGCACCCCAAAATATATGAGAAGTTCCCTGTAAAATGGCACAAAAGGCAAAGAAGCACTGCAAGTCTGAACTGTGGTCTATGACTGACACCTGCAGCATTTGTGACACGTTCTGCTACCCAAGTTCATAAAAGCTGCAATGCACAAGCTGTGGGCTAAAGCTGCCTATGATCACTCCAGTAATTCCAACACACATCACCTTCCCCCAAAGTATCTATCATCAAAAAACTCAGCAAAATCACCAAATGTGCTAGAAACAAAATTGTATTAGTGATTAAAGAGCAAATGATGTTGAAATTTTTTGTTTTAAAACAGCTTTAAATATGCTATAAGATTCAAAATTTTTTTAAAGGGAACCTCCATGCCCCCAAAAATCCTGATAAGAGAACAACAATCTCTGAATGCTTAGTAGAAAATTCACATGCACTGGAGAAATGACTCTGCTTATACCAATTAAAAGTGAATTTAAAAAAAATGTTACCAGAGAAACCTACAATTGGATTTATTCCCTCCATCATTATCTTGTAAAGCACTATCTACATTATCAAATTTCTGACTACTGGCAAGTGCTGCATATGTTGACACAGATGAGACCACTGGCATATTCAATCTTTTAATGCCAAGGGCCAAAACTACAATGCAGCTGCTGTAGAGAAAAAAAACTGTGAACTGCAACAAAATATTGCCCTGTCAAATTCTTCATATTTGCTGCAAAACTTCAGTAGCATTTTATTTTAGCTGCAAAACTTGCCAAAAACAGCACAAATCCTGGCTGTGCAATTCAAATGCTATCTGATATTGTAAGGGCATTCAATGGCAAGGTTGTTTCACTCACACTGGGGTCTTTCATGCCTTGGTCATGCTGCTCAAGGTAACATATTTGCAGGCAGGTGATCAAAGTGCCATTTCCTCCATCAGTGTAGTTAGTTCTGGATTTGACTTGTTTTCTGATACTGACTTTAGAAATGCCTTAGGACAATTACTGGAGTATAATACTGCACTTTCTCAGGAAAAGAGAAAGCAAAAAAAAATCCATCTGTCTGCAGTTAGAAGCTGAACTGAAATGTTAGAACCAGCACCTATTTCTAAATATTATATACAATTATTGTCCCTAGACCTGCAACTTCAGGATACTGTCACACCATCTGGGAGCTCTACACAACACCTACACTTGTACAGTCACCATTTCAATCAAGCTGGCAGTATAAATTGGCAATGGTATAGGCCAGGCCAACAGGATGCCTTCCAATTCCCACAGCACTTTTCAAACCAAATGTAAACCTTGCAAAAATGCAAAGAGATTCAAGCTCAGTAACTTTCTGCAGCAACATGTTAATGAAGTCTTCTCTGCATAGATACCAAAGTACACAGATTACAGAATGAAGAACCTCAGCAGTGTGTTCTCCACAAACAAAAGTTTCAAGGGAATTCACATGTAATCAGTAAGTTAATTTTTAAGTGATCTGGATCCATCTGCAAATTCTAAACCCCTTACAGCTGGTGATGAGACAGGAGTAAAGGAGAATAATTTAAAACTTCAGAGTATAATAAGAATAGACTCTACACATAAATGCTGGCAATAAAAGCAAGTTTAAGGCTAAGAGAACAACACCTGCTGTGTACAAATAAATTCTACCAGAAATTTCACCTAAGTTATTTCATTACAGGAGGCCCACAAGAAAGAAATACAGGAGTATGTAATCATACACAATAAGAAGCACTAAAGAGAAGTAAAAACTTTCCTTTTTTTCTGGACTTATTTAAAAAATATATACTTTGCTTATGGTATAAAAGTGTTCAAACTATATTACATATACTTTTAAGGTTACTTTTTTTCTGCATTAACTGCAAATAAATCTGAACTTACCTCCCAAAGTGCTTTGAAGTCCTTCTGCTCAATTCGGAGGAGCTCACTGTACTCCCTGGTGACGATGGTAGCATGGCGAGGAGTGTTATCCAGAATGGACTCTCCAAAAGCAGTTCCTACTCCAAGAGTGCATATTGTCACAGCATCCTTTGAATAAAAAAAAAAAAAAAAAGGACATATTAAATATTTCAGGATGTTCTGAGAGTCTTTGTGTCATATTTTCTAATAGCAGTGCCTTAAGATTTTTCAGCAATCTGCTTAAGAAGAAAATCAACAGCAACAAAAAATCAATATGCTGGTAAACAACATGGGAAGCTTTAATGTGGAAACAAGTGGGACCTCTGTTTTCTGTGACCAACAGTTGAATTAGATATGTCTGTCTGCATAGCTGAGAACAAAAGAATCACTTTCACCTTTGGGAAAAAACTGTGATCTCTGCTCATCTATGTCTAAACACTGCTCTGATGATGAGCTCTTTAGAGATCTTGTGATGAGAAGGTAACTAGAATCAGAAATGCAATCTTGGAATATAAATTTCTGTCCTACACAGGCTACTCTCATCAGAAAGAAAATTTGCCTGTTATGTCTTCTCAGTAAACATAACTTTCAATTATAATACCCTCTTATATTTATAATGCATTTCTCTATTGTACAAGCAATGCACAGGTACAACTGAACCAACTCTTGGCCCTTCTGTCGAAATTGTCAGCAAATTTTTCAATTGTTGATGAATGTTTGCCAATTAACTACCAGACCAAAAAAAAATTTTTTTTCACATAAATCAGGGATTTCAAGAAAACTATTAAAGTTGAAACAACCTGGAGAAGTTGTATCCATGTACAGAGCATTAAGAAGGGTCCCAAACAAGCAAAGTCCACTTCAAAGGAGTCTATATGAGCACATGCCATTCTAAATAATGTCTAAATGAATCTCCCTTGGCCAGAAACTCCTCTGTAGTAGTTCAAATAAAAATTATGAGCTACTGAAGAGAAAAAACTAAGCATTAAACAACTGAATCAAGATCTTTAGATACAAGTTCTATTTTCAGCTTACAAGTTGCTTTGTCCCTCATCATAGCCTTGAAGCTGAACAGTTACATCTTTTTTCTGAGACAGGCCTTCCTGACTGTCTGTTAAGTAATTAAAAAAATTAGCAACAGCATAAAAAATTTTAAATCATACAAACTGTACTTAACTAAGGAAATCATATATGCACACAGACAATTACACATAAAAACACATGCTAACTTCACTTGATACAACATGAGAAGTACAGGTTAGTTCTAAAATGCAGGATTCATGCAACATCTACAAAAATCAAAGCAGAAACATTTGTTATCCTTGTGGCTGATAATCCAGGAGAGATGCATTAGTGTATTTTAGCATCATTTTCTGTTTTTAGAATTGCATTGCTTTCCTTTCATGCATCTAATAAGTCATAATAGGCAAATGTTATTAAGATCAAGTTAGTAGCTTTATAATTGCAATACAAAGACAAAAGCCCATAATAGTCCAGTTCCCTGAACCATAGCAAATTGCTCTTACACAGATGTTACCATATAAAATTGTGTGTTCAGGAAAACAAAATCAATTATGTCTCAGAGAAGATCTAGGAAAAATTTACCGTCAGAAATAAATTTTCAAGGAAGAAAATTAAGAACAGGTTTTCTTAAAAAGAAAGAATATTTGGGAATGAGCACCTAGGCACCTAAATAGAAGTCTTTACAAACAGACTGTAATACAGGTTATAAACTGAAATCTGCCTTCCCAAGCTTACATTTCAGACCTGAAACACTCTATGCTACGATACTCACAACTGCACTCAAAGGAGCTACAGAGAAAATGTGCCTACTGCTCACACAAAATTTGATCTCCATATATTCAATGCATTATCCTCCATCTTATTCAGAAAGTTCAGATAAAAGAGCTCTGTTTAGAACAGGACAACCAAACAGCCTGGCATAAAAGAAATTTTTCCTGTAGGTGGATCATAAACATTATTTACATCATCTAACTTATTTCTCACTCCTTCCCCTCCCTTCAAAAAATAAAACTAATTTTAAACATTTCACCTTCTCTGACTGTTTGCAACTCCAAAGAATAATCTTTAACGACAGAATAGACATGAGAAGAAAAAAGGAACAGTGTTGGTAAAGAAATTACTTTATAAGATAACTTCTGATGAGGCAGTTGTTAAGCTTAAGAAATAAATTAACACTGTGGGGTGTTAGGTCAAGAGGCTGGAATGGTCCTATCTACATCCATTAAAGGAAAGTCCAGGCTTCCATCAAGTCCTTTCAGATTTTTCCCCAGCTATCAGTGTTCTCCACAGAGATGCAGTTCCACAGCCAGCTGGGGTGCAGGCCTATACATCTTCTCTGAGGCTTCAGAGCCCCATTTTCTCGCTAGCCCTTGTTTATACATCTGCAGCCTCCTGGGGAATCAGGTGTGTTTCTCTTATGCCAGTTAACCTTACACTCAAGAATCTCCTGCTGTTCAGTGAAGACTTCAGGAGGATTGCTGGCAGCTCAAAACTCAGTTTGCTGTTCCCCTCTGCAATCCCAGAAGCAGCAGGGGGTTCTAGTGGCTGGTAACCAGCTAAAATTCCCACTGCTATTTAAAAGGCAGTATTAGAGGCTTACAAAGATGAGATTGCTTCCATTGCTACCTGTCCTCTGTACACACTATAAAACAATAGTGCTCAAATCAGAGGCTGTTTGTGTATTCAGTTTCACTGACTCTTACTGCCATGTGAGACACATGCAGGAAAGCATTCTTAAACCTTTCCTTCACCCCACCATCAATCTAATATATTACTGAATTTGTAAGACCACTTTATGGAATGGATGAGAATCAGAAACAAGGCTCTGCTTTATTCCACATCATCTCAAGGACCATCTCATATCCTCCTCCCTGACTTGTGACCCCTTGTGTTTCTCAACCTGGCAAACAGAATTTTTGTACTCTGTGTAAATAAAATCAGGGTGTTGGAAAGAGAAATGAAGAAAATGGGGAAAAACATTACTAGTGTTAGGCTCAAAGGGATTGGGGACATTTCTTTGAAATTTTAGTTTGTTCAGCATTTTGAGTTTATAAAGGAGTTAATGTAGCTAGATTGTTTGTAATGTCATTATTTTCCTACACCTTGCATCTTTATCTCATCCCTACACCTGTGTGTCTCTAGGACACCATACTATCTCTATGTTTAACTGGAGTTTTGCAAATGCTGGCATTTTGAGAAGCTTGCTTATTATTACTTTGAGACAGTTCAGTTTGCCCTCAGCAAAAATTTCCTTTTATAATAGAGAAACCAAGGATATACATGAAAGTAAACTATCTATGAAGTGATTGTTCTGTTCCATTACCTTTACTTGAGTGTTTCAGTCATTCAGACAAGAAATCCTTATCAAACTATTTCTAACAATAACATAGAAATACCTTCTGAGCACACTAAAACTGCAGTTTGCAAACATATGTTAGGCCACTCTCTTTAAACAAGACAAGGTTATTTGCTTAAAGGAGGCATTATGCTCCTACAAAGGCTGTGAGCAGTTTCTTTTCTAGTACCTAATTAAAATATGTATGGTTCAGATTACCTGTACTGTAATACCACATCCATTATTTCCATACCTTTCTATCTGATCTTCTAAAAGCTACCTGCAATATCTTGGATGTTTTCCTACATCACCTGGCACCTGGCAGAGAGAAGTGAAATGATTTTTCTATATTAACTTCCAATAAGCTAAGTTCAAAACCAAAATGAGCACAACCACAACACTGTGGAGCTCAGCATGAGCCAACACACTCTGCTTCTCTGCTTAGTACATTAGTTCAGCCAATCTCTGTGTTACAATGGGTACAGCAGTTCTCATGCTCAAACTAAATAATTTAAAGCTAGATTAGGCATATTTTTTACTACTAATTACAGTAAAAACCGATGTCACAACTTCACATAGGTCATCTCCAAAATATATAATGGCATTTACATGCTGAAAGCAGAATTGCAAGAACTATCCTGTTTAAATCTCTTTTCTTGATGCCACTTCATCTTATCACATACCTTCTTTGTCCTCAGTTTCGAAGAGCTGTGAAATTCTTCCATTTCTTACATGAACATCTGAACTTCTTTCTTCACAGTCATTCTTCTCAGCAACCCCACTAACTTATTTGGCTTTTCATTCCCAGCCCTCTGCATCTTCTTACAGCTGACACTGCTTTACCATCCAAGCAGACACAGCTCCTCCTTTAAAGCCTTTCTAAAAAAGGCTAATTGTTTGTTAAGGCAATGCCCTGTATACAGTTTGATGTGTTTTTAAAAACTGACCTGCTTAAAAAAACTCCACCATAACATAGGCAAGATAAGCTGGCAATAGGCCCTGGCACACACTATGATTCAGCTGGCAAAATGCAGAAAACTGCAGATCAAATTGCTGTTTGGTCTTTGTCTTTCTTCTCTTCATTCCTCCACAGTTTATCAGAAAAATCTTTGGGGTAAAAGGCTCTGAATCTAACTCAGAAAATCACAGTGTTGCAGAATCTGACAACAATGTAACTTTGTCACAACAATGTATGCTTTTATAATGCATTCATAATGCATTTATTCCCAGCTTTATTCTGAGACATTGCCAACACTCATCCTTAGACTGTCCAGCTTCAAAACAGAGTTCAAAAATGAGACATGCACAAGGCAGTCAGCAGTGTTTTTAAGACAAAAACAAACCAGGAATATCTCTAAGAGGAACTTCTGTTACTAGATATCTCAACATTGGTTAGGCAACAGTGCCAAATAAAAATGAAATTCAGAATCTGATTATAACTGAGGGTAAAGACCTCTTTCTGGTAGATTCTAAAGAGGCTGCATTTTCTGTTTATTTTAAAGGTAACTTAACTATCTTTTCCTATGGCTTTTAAGTACAATATTTATCAGGGTATTTGTTACAAACAAGTTGAGGCAAGACCAGAACAGTTCATTACAGTTACCTCTGTAATTCACAGTGGGACGTTTTCACCTTAGAAAAAGTCTTCTTCAGTCTCTTCTTGATTGTTGAATACCCAGAAAAATCCATATGTAGTTTGCATAGAAAGCAGACTCCACTCAGGATGTACTGGATGAGTAATCCCATCAAATCTCTGTAGCCATTCCAACGGCAAATGACATTAGCAGCAGATTTTCCCAGCTCAGAACAAAACTGAGAGAAACAGTGAAATTTTCTCCGGCCACTCTTTAAAACAGGTGTGTGCGGTACACAGTCGGATTCGATTTCAAAGTACCCATTTCAGCGCGAGCACTGCCTGCGCTCGGCTTTGCTGCGTGTTCCCACACTGCCCTCCCGTGACAGAACACAGCTTTGCAAGCACAAAGGATTTTTCCAAACCAGCGTGAAACCAAGGCTTCATGAGGTCCTAAATATCTGTCTCTGTCTCCATCAAAGCACTTAAATCAATAGATGTAATAGTTCCTGTTCTCCTAATATCAAGTAATAGCTAATATCAATATTTTTGTTCTTATGAATTCTCAACTTCGTCCTAATCAGTATTACTAATATTTTCTGAGAGAAATCACAGGCATCCACATTAGTAAGCTGATGTGCAGCAAGAATGTGTGTGAATTAATACTAGCTACACTGAAGTCTTGATCCATTAGTACATTAAGATATAATTTCTAGTGCAAGACATGTTCCTACATGCCTCTGGAGGAACAAAGGCTATTAAGACATTTCTATTAGGGACCAAGTGCACAATAACTGACTGCACTTCTAATGGGAGGAAGCTACCAAACACCAAAGGTGACTGCACAGAGAGGTAGCACATGGTAGCTGTTACACAATGCATTAATTCCTAGGCTTGATGAAATTTAAGTTCTCCAAGCAGACAGATAAACACTTAGCAAAAGGGTGACTTGTGTATTTTTAATCAAGAGATTTTCTGTATTTACGTTAACACTGTAGGCATCATCATATAATTGTAGGATAATTCAAGCTGCAAGAAAACTCAGGAGGTCATCTAATACTGTTTATCTGGAGTATTAAACAGTGTCACAACTAATTAGTCACGTCTAAAGACATTTTAACCAACAGGAACCTAAATACTAAGTTAGCCTCTCTCTTACTAGGAAAGATGGAATAATCCTGTATTTTTACATGAGTCTACAAACTTCTAAACTGAGGTAAACATCTGTCTCTCTTCTGCTCTGCTGGAAGTTTCTCATTAGCATTAGTGCCATTTATGGTACAATAGTAACAGCAGAGTGATTAGTCACTATTACACTGCAAAGGAGCCTTTAGCTCCTGGGTGACATGACTGGAAAACGTGCTCCAAGCACCCCTAGACCTTAGGCACTGGTCATCCATTCCCAGCTGGGAGCACAGTGCTGCCAACTGAGTGTCCCAGGGCTGCCACAACAGCAAAACCACACCGGATTTCCTCCATCGTCTGGGTTTGTAGCGAGCACAGTAGGCAGGGAGTGCCAGCAAGTCCTTCAAGTTCAAGAATGACCAGTCTCATACCAACAAGAAAGTACAGACAGGACTGGAACCACATCCAGGAGCTACAGGCAGGAGAATGAGCAGGAGACCAAGAATGGACAAGGAGGAACATGGTATAAACAGCAAGCGGGAGTAAAACCAGAGGAAATGTTGGACTCAAATAGTATTTAGGAGTCCCAAAACATCAAAATTATCCAGACAAGAATGGTAAATGCATGGGTTGCCATGTTTTTGGAAGTGAGGCTGTATTCTGTGGCTACTAGGCAGTGGTAAGAATTCAGTTTGTTGTTCATGCGGGAAGGAAATGTGAGGTAAGAAACAACTGCAGAATATAATTTCTAGAACTAGAATTACATGAATTGGAGTTCAACAGCTTCCTACTGGCAGGAAAACGAAGTTAACCTGAACAAGCAGAAAAAAATATTTACATTATATTCATTAAGAAACTGAAGTGTTCCATACTCCATCTAATGGAACAAATCAACACTCCAAAAAGATTCTTAATTTAACATCCAGATTGTGCAGATGTATTACTTTCTGAGTAAAGAGCATTGATTCTTCACAACAGTGTAGTGCCATCTTTTGGCAAACACCGGAAAATCCTGATTGCTTTAGACCTGCACAGAAAAGGGTCTCATAAGAGCCCAGTACTGTTCCAAATTGTGACAATACCAATGACAGCCAAATCATGCCAAGAATTGCTCAAATTAAGCTAATTATACTCTCAATCAATCTCTACTTAGTAGAGTGAAGAGGTTGCTAAAAATAATATGAAAGAAGTTCCTTTTGCATCTATCATCCTACTGCAGGAAGTAGAAAGACCCAGTACTCACACACTGCCTTGACTTGCATTCTGACCCAGTTTCATTGGTGATGTGATGCTCAATAAAGTGAAAAAAATCCAGTTTCTGCTTTGAGCAAAAAACTTTCCTCAATCAGCCAAATTTTGGGCACCACCATCCCTACACATGCAATATTCAGTCCAGGTGGGGAAAATGGGTAGTGGTCTCAGTCAGGTCCTGAGTAGCTACACTATTCATGTGAAGGCACAGCGAGTCCCTTATCAGAGGTACCACCCCATGCTGAGTTACATCATGGGACAATCACCAATCTCAAACATGGGAGCAGGGGATGGACAGGATGCCTTCCCAGAAGAATAAGCTCACAGCAGCAACTGCATGACTTGTCAGCAAGGCATTAGACAACATCGAGGGGAGACTCAAGAAGTATCTCATCCTTTTGGATTTTTATTTACTCTAAATTTTATAAATCCAGGAGCACCAAGGTACTGAGAAAACTGAGAAAAAAATTTCGGGAGAATTTTACTTGTTCTTCTACTTCTTAACAGGGAATAGGTATTAACTATAGGCTTCATGTCCAACATGGCAGCAGTTCCAATAGTCTGCTATTATTACAATACTTCCCCATTTCTGCAGTGGAGACTGCATTATGCTGTTATTAGACTGCACTGCTAGTGGGTTTGGTTTGAACTTCTGAATTAAAATATTTCTAGGGAATAAATTAACAACTCTCCAATCTTTAGCACAACTTCAAAAGCACTATTAGAAAAGACAGAGGAGTCTTGTTTCACATTAAAATGTAGACCATTTCCAGAGCATTACATTTCAGTTTCTTGAAATCAATGGCATGATTTGCCTTCCTTACACTTAGGTCAACTGAGACTAAAAAAGACTCAGGGAAACATATACATCTTTGTGATACGACAAAATATCTGTGTCATTATCTACCCCACCATAAGTGATACTCTTTGTTTTTAATACTGACTGGATGGTTGCAATGAAAAATCTATTTTACCTGGTGGTTGCTTGTATCAGACACCTTCACATCCAGTGATCCTGTCAGGACAGCATACCAATTCGTCCCAATATCACCCTGGCGGAATACTGGAAAGATGAAATCTTGTAAATATGAGCTATGACTTTAAGTTTAGCAACAGTAACAAACATTTTCCCACATATTACTGCAATACTGCAGTCACTGCTGGCACTATACAATTTGCCATATAAGATTACTTGTTTACTCTTACAGTAATAATTTCCAATGACACTGGAAAGCACACATTTTAGTAGTCAATACACTATGGAAACAATGAAAGCACATAGAACCACTTCATTCTTCTCCCCAGCTTGCTTCTGTTTACTGTTCTCTTAGTTAATTAACCAACCAAAGAAATAAAACAAACAAGGAAATAGGTTTTCTGAACAATGTCCCTTTGAAATTCATAATCTTCCACTGCAGACACAGCTACCCCTGAATTCAGTAAGAGTTCTGGCTGAACAGCAACTGCAGGACTTTGATGTCCAGGCAATCCAACTGTGTGATTACAGAGCATTAAAATCCCTGTTACTCTAAGCAAGCCCCAGTGCTGCATGCCAGATTTACCTGAGGTGTGTCTGACACTTTACTAATACCACAAGTTTCCATGAGCTATTCCCCAGGTACCCAACACAGGACTGCCACTTATTTCCATCTCAGCTTCACAGACCAAGCACAGGTGTCCACCTACACCTGGCCCACGGGCTGCCAGAGGAGGCAGGGAGCTGTTGCACCCCGCAGCAGCTTGCAGCTCTGCAGGCCTGGCTGGTGCTAGCCAGGGTGCCTGGAAACCACAGGCTACCAGTGATGTGCCTCACTGGTACCTTTGCCCCTGACAGCACACAGCGCCAGCAAAAGCAATCAATAATACATTTACAGGGGAAGAGTGAGGCTCAAGTCCAGTGACTGGCTTGTAATCTTCCAAGAGAACAGTGGTGGAGTCATACATCCAACTGCATGCCTTGTTACCATAGACTCACTACACACTGCATTCGTAGAGCAAGCAGCACTTCAGTCCTGCCTTGCCCCATGACTGTGACTGTAAACATTCCACAGATTCTGCTCTCACTGACCTCTTAAAGACAATCTCAGCCTAACTCCCAAGTTTTTCTACATAAAATAGATAATCATATGAAGCTGTCTTACATGTGATTCCTTTTTCCAGATTTTCATAATATCCACAGAGACATATCTGCTGGAGAAGGTTTGGATGAAATTTCTCAAAAGCTTTCACTTCTTTCAGTCGTGTGAATATTATATCTACATCTTCACTAGATCGTTCCAAAGGCCTGCAAGAAAACAAAAGCCAACATTCTCAAGGGTATTGCCAGAGAAATATCCCCACCTGCATGCACTTACAAATGCTTGCATTAAATATCACACCATAACATAAACCAATGAAAATGCATTTCACAACTACATCATGAAATCCTTCCAAGGCATCCTAACACACAAGAGGTCTGTGGAATCAGTTCCCAAAACAGATGTTCTCTATCTGGCTAAATGGAAAGCATGAGATACCAACAGTAACTTCTATATCCAAGCTTCTCTTCTGTGTTTTACTGACTATAAACTGATGTTCTTCTTCTCACTTGCAGGGAAGAAGAACAACTTTAATAAGTATATTCTCTTCCTCGAAGTTTCTTAATGTTGGACAAATTAAATATGCAAGCAAGAATCTTAATTTTGCATTGGTAACAGTCAAGAGTTTTAATTCAAATGTTTAAAGTATTTAAGATCTTTGACAGCAACATGTTTTTAAAAAAGATTTCAAGAAAAATAAACTGTAGAACTCTCTACAACAAAGTAGCATGTAGACCAGGTTCAGCATATTACTACATATTTATGAAAGTAAAGTGAATTAGCTCGGTAACACACTTTAAATGTGACTATCAAACATTATGAATCAGCAGCTAAGCCAAACACTAGCTGATAGCATTAGAAAAAAATTTTGGTAACAGACTAAATGCAAACCACTAAGGGCAGAAAGGAACAGAATTGTCCTAGGACATCATGCTGGATCAGATGCAGAAATCATTCATCTATAAAGGCATAACAGAAAGAGAGACAACTGTTAGTAATCATTTGATCTATCATTCACTCAAACATTGCTAGTTAATTTTACTGACAAAAATGTCCTTTTCACCTTTGCATGAGCTTACAATGAAGAGAAGTCAGGTAGCTGCAATGAACAAAGACTGAGTTCACAAATACATATCTTTATTCACCTTATTGTTACACCCACAGTGTAAGCACTCCTTCCAACAAGATTTTTTAAAGATTCCTCTTTGAAATCAAAGACTTCAAGGAATCCAAATCTTTGTCTCAGTTAAGAAACCCTTGCATTGAATCTCTGTATCTCATCTTTCTTATTAAATTATGTCTAGGAGGGATTAAATCTCTATCCTCATTTATACTCCAATTTACCCTTATTAACTACAGATGAGAATAATAATTCTCTGGTGTATGCAGTTGCTTCTACTTCACAGTGACATCCTCTTACCACTTCAAACTACAATCAACTACAATAGCTCTCTTTTGAAATATTTCAAGTAAGATTTTCACCCATTTCTTTTTTTCTTGACTGTGCACTAGCTGACAAGTACTAATAAGCATTAACTCTCTTGTCAAAATCCTTTTAAGAAGATTAGGAGGTGCAGCTTGCAAACAGATTTAAAATCTACTTATACAAGGTCCCTACCCAAACCATACCAACTCTTGAAACACTAACTACCTTAATTTACAGACTCTCAAAAATAACAGCAAACCCCAACAAGTCAAAAAAGTGAGATCATTCTCAGAAAGTCCTCTTTTCCCAGGAAAACTGCATCTGAGACTGTTCCATTCCTACAACTGCTCATAGCACTCGATTTGAGTCAGTCAATTCATTTGCATAGAACTGACTACAGGATCTTAGTGTTTAGTGGTTTTAATACTTTGATGCAGTCAGACATGGAAAAAGGAAACAGCATCAGAAAACAGTAAGCATCAGGTTAATCAACATTGTTGTCCCAGTGCTCTTCCTGAAGCATAAGCACAGAAACCTTTTCCACTTCTGATCCTGTCTAAAGGACAAGTTTTGGGGGGATTTAATTCATAGGCTGTGTAGCACTTTTTCCTGAGAGTTCAGGAAAGGCCTGAGAGCTCAAGGATGGGGTTTCTATCCAGTTCAGAAGAAGGTAAGGGCAGTGCTCCCCTCCACTGATGTGGCAAGGAGTCTTCTGTGCCAGGTGGATGAACTGCAGGAAAACCTCTTTCTTCCAACGAAACTCCTTCATGGCCCCAGTCAGGTGAGTCACTCTGGAAGGACGAGCATTCTCACAGAGAGCTGAGCCATGCTTTTTGTTTCAAAACATCAGTGGGAAACCAAACTCCACATATATTGGAAAAGACAAAGTTGTGTGTTCCTAGCACATTTTCTTTTCTGTTTCCTAAGTACAAGCTGCCTAACCTGAAATATAAATGGGACAGAACAACATAAATTTATTTCTTCATCACAGCTATCTTATTGTAAACTTGTTTTTTGTAAAGCATAGTTTGGAGTAATACTTAAACAGCTAATGTTATATTATAGTGCTTAGAACATTAATGATTCAATCTATTAATAGAAAAATACTACTGATAGCAGATGGAGAATTATTCAAGCTTTATTTTCACTGTAGTCACACTTTAAAAAGGCAGTGGTGTTAATCCAGAAGGGAATGATTCCCCAGAACAGGAAGATAGGCTGCAGAAGTCAATCCCGAGGAACATCCCTACATTCCCAATATGGCTCCATACCTTATCAGAGTACCAAAAGTCAGTTCTCTGTGATCATCACTTAGCCCTCCTCTGCTAAACTACTGCTGGTGCAGATTTATTTCTGTTCTCCCATATTGATGCTGATGCTACTGAAGTATCCCTTCACTGCTGATGCTGCAGAGTTACAATCTCAAATCCATGAGCAAACAAAGTCAAAAACCGCATTTCAGTGAATCTTCAGCTACCACTGGATTTTCTGCTAAAGTTTCTGTCCTGTACCCATTTCTGAAATCTCAGGACCAATGTATGGAATTAGGATCATAGGTTAATCTAAAAGTGTGGAGAACTATATTAAATCAATTAAGATTCTTCAGCTCTCATTTGGTAGATATAAGAACTAGAGTAAAAGTATTTTAAGGTAAGATTTTTCTTGTAGAAAATCTATGACTCCATCCCAGTGAAACACCTCCTCCCTAGACTACCCCATCCAATTTAAAATAAACTTTAAGTCAAACTGTGCTGACATCTCATTTCACTGTAGCCAAAGCTGGGGGGCACTTTGAGAGTTGCAAAGTATGGCTACCAAATAAATTATTAGGAAGGGACGAAAAGCAGGAGTAATTTATTTTCACTACCCTACAAGCCTTTCTGCTTTGTTTGACCCCAAAATGCCTTCTTATTTATGTTAGTTGTTTGCCTCTTCAGAGCATAGTAAGTGATTAGCTGGCAGTAATGTTTTTACAAAAGACTTCATCAATCTTCTGCTTCTTCAAAACAACATCACAGGATAAATATACAAGTGACAGCATCAATGCTAGCTACACATTTCTATTCAATTATGTCAATAAGGCTTTTTTTAAAGACTATTTTACCCTTCCTTATTTGGCTGTGAAGATTTCAGGAGCATATTTTATAGAGATAAAACAATTTTCTTGACAATGTCTGCTTGACTCTCTGTAAAAGGCAATTATAAAGAAAGTCTGCCTGGAGTCTATGCTCATAAGGCTGTTAAGGTCAACATGAGCTGGCAGTGCTGGCAGCCCCAAAAGCCATCCACATCCTGGGCAGGATCAAAAGCAGCATGGCAGCAGCTCCAGGCAGATAATTCTCCCCTTCTCCTCTGCTCTCATGAGACCCCATGTGGAGCACTGCATTCAGCTCCAGAACCCTCAGTATGATAAGGACACGAACCTGCTGGAGCAAGTCCAGAGGAGGGACGTGAAGGTGATGAGAGAGCTGGGGCTCCTCTCCTATGAACACAGGCTGAAACAGAAGAGAAGGCTCCAAGGAGACTTTAGAGCACCTTCCAGTACTAAACAGGGACTATAAGAAAGCTGGAGAGGGACAAGACATGTAGTGACAGGCCAAGGGGCAGTGGTTTTACACTGCAAGAGGGTAGGCTGACATTAGATATTAGGAATAAATGCTACTTTCTGAGGGTGGTGAGGCACAGGAACAGTTTGCTCCATCCTTGGCAGTGTTCAAGGCCAGGCTGGCTGGGGCCCTGATCAACCTGACCTAGTGGAAGGTGTCCCAGACCATGGCAAGAAGAGTTGGAATGAGATGATCTTTAAGGTCCCTTCCAACCCAATCCATTCTATAATTCTCTTTTGTATTTTTAAATGCAAACTACTCAAGCTCAAAGTTCAAATACAGACAGAGGATAATTGTTAAAATTCTTCACATATACAATCTGGGCAAAGTATTTCTGCTCACATGTAGTACATACAGCTTTACAAAATAAACTATTTTGATGGTTTTAAGATTAAGTATTTGAATATTTATGCAGGATGTTATGAAAGACTTGTTAATCTAGAAGAAAGAAACAAGTTGGAGTTTTTTGGTTTGCTTTTATAAAGTTAATCCAATTATAAACTATTACCTTCTGTTACCATATGTCCTTTTTTTTTTAGGCTCTTTCTCATAGTGGGTTTGACATTTGAGAAGGAAAAACCAGAATATATGTGGTTTTACCTTCTTTGCCAAGATGTCTCTAGAATTTTAAAGAGTTTATTTCTATATGTGTTCAAAAACCTGAATGGTGCTCTAACTGAATGAAAGCATTGAATTTCCTTCCCTTGATCTTTTTAACTTTTTAAAACAGCAATATTTCAATTCAGACAGCAATGAACAGCCCACGAAAGATGAGCAGATGGATCTATTTCTTCCACTGTTGAGACTGTTTGTAGAAAACAGCTAAAACACTAGAACAGACAAATAAAATGAGTTCATCTCTGGGTTAAAACCAAAGCATCAATGCAAAGATGCAAAAGCAAACTCTATGAGCTGGAAAGCACCAGCACCATGGACCATTTAGTGAATTTAACAGTACTTTAAAATATATTCAGCTGTGAAACACGAGCAAGGAGACAGCACTGAGGAATGCCATTTAAACCAGATCATTTCTCTGTGCTCCCTGTACTTTCTCCTGTCCTTTCCTGACATACAAAAAACCACTGCTGTAGGATGCAGAAAAATACCAATACCAATAGACTGCTTCCCCTTAGTGAGAGCAGGACAATACTGAAACTCTCTCCTCCAGGCAATGCTGTAAGGCTCTTTGACTTTCAATTTCTATTTGAGAAAGGAAAGTTTAAGAGTGGAATACCTGTGATCTATCAAAACATTTTAGACCTGTAGTAAGGCACTTAAATGTTAACTGTAAATGAAGTCACTTTTAACCTGAAGTAGTTTCCAGATAAGGGTTTACTTCAATGGCAACAGAAGGTAATTAACTCCCACCAAGAGGTGCTTTTCACTTGCTACAGTAGTATTACCAATCTGTTTTCAATACTCACATTTCAGATCTCTTTCCCTCGTCATGGGGAAAGCATCATCACGAGGCTTTTAAATAATAATCAAATTACTATTTTCTCTTGATTATCATTTTCAGAGACATTAGGATTCCAGCTCTCATTTCCTCTGACAAACAGGAAATGGAATTTTATTTAAACACTGTTCCCTAGGACTCTCACACACCCAAATCATTCTGGAGTTGAAAAAAAAAGGCAACACAAGTAAAATTGCTCATGCTTAGTTTTCAATAAATTACTACTGTCACCCACATTCAGAATCCCTGTGATAATCTCTCAGGTCCTGCTACATAAGGCACAAGAAATACTGTAGACAATCCTGATCTATGCAGGTACTCAATGATCAGCCAGTTAAATGCAGACTGACTGGCTGCCAGCTGCACTCAGACAGAATTTATTATAGTTGAGTTCTGTCTTCATTAGTGAGGACCAAAGGAAGGCAAATATAGGGAACTCTACCTACCTCATTATCATATTACTGAATTAACTCAGTTTGATCAATACACTGAAAAATCATTGGAGAGTTAAACAGAGCAACCATGTGTGCTTCATTTCTTTATATCCCCTGATGTACAAATCATGCATTCTTCCAAAAGGTCAATTTTTAAATCTGTGTTTACAGTGGAATGGCAAAAGATGTATTTATTAAGTAATTATATTCAGAAAGACTTATCTCACATTCAAGATACACTACCTGAACAATACAGCTCTAGTAAGAAACAGTGTCTTTTCTACCTTCATTTGCTGTCTAGAAAAACAGAACATTTCAAGAGAAATCAAAATGTTCTTTCAATTATGAAAACCTTTACATATTATGCATGCTTTGTAACCAAGATGTGACTAAATCTTATTGAATTAGACCTCCAAATTTCATAAACATAAACTGGAGCTCAGGACAGTTAAAATTCCATCTGACAGAAGAAAATCCAGATGAAATTACATTAACCAGCACTGTAGCTTCATAATAAACATTAAAAGCACTTTAATATGAAGACAGACTCTGAGATTCACTGCAAATGAAATTTTTAATTGAACAATATGCACAAGTGATGATATTCCTCAATTCAAACTCTGGCCACTCCTATTCACCAGTAACACCATGCCAAATGATTTAGGATCTGCATTGTTACAGCTAATGAAAATTTAAAATCTAAAGCAACAATGAAATAAGTTTTACAGGTTTATGTTTGCACACATTTTCACAACTGACGAATTCAAAGATGAAAGGTAAAGTCAGTTCAGGAAACATTCATGGATTTTGGTAAAGCAGCAGAAATAGTAATTGATCATGCCAAACACAGTGCAGAAAATATAGCACAAAGGAAGTATCATTAGAATTATAAGCTTTGTTAAATGCAGCAAATTGTAAGATGTAGACAAAAATAGATGTCATGCTGGATAAGAAAAGTACTTGTATTTGGAAAATATCTGGTGAACACATGACTTTGGGGGCACAATTTCAATTAGCTGGTTTGTCATTTTTTTATTCCTTTGCTGGAATATGGAGGGTTTTTATAAAATAAATTTAATCTGCTCAGAGTATAGGATTTTAGAGATCAAATCCTAACATGTCCGAAAGAACTCAGGCAACGGGAGTTTAGACACATTTCCAGTATCAGCTGGTGAAAGAGAAAACCTACAGATGCACATGGAGCACACCAATCATGCAGCCACTTCACAAGACTACAAACTAAATTTGAATATACCATGTCCTAACAGGCATGTGCACGTACTGCCTTGCTCTGGTGGGCTATGGCAGTGTTTATACTCGCTGGGGTAATCACTTTCTCTTCCTCTTAATACCTGTCCATGGCACAAGTGTGTAACTTACTGCAATCACATGTAACAAACAGAAGCCAATATTGCAAATGCATAAGATGGAGAGCAAAGAATAAAACAGCTTAAATTTGTTTAAAATACAACTTCTGCTCTCACTAGGATTTAATCTGAATTCACATATTTGATAAAATGCACAGAGCTACAGACTTAACAATTATTTTGGTTTCTCTAAGAAAATATGGAAAGGAAAAGGCTTTTTTATTATTCATCAAAGACTGCACCTTTGCACTGGACTAGAAAATGAGGTGCATGATGTGGAAAGGTAAATTTGTTATTCATCGCTCTCAGAAGACTGCACCCTGACATGAGTGCTAGAAAGCACTCAGGCTATGTCTGTACAGCTCTGCCTCTGAGTTTCCACATCCACTGCAGTGCCTTCTGCTGCTATATCCCCACACACACTTGATCCAAGCATATACCAGCTTAGTCACACACTGTACAGAGAGAAAACACGAAGCACACGAGCCAGCCGGAACTGCAGTGTATGTCCATGATGTTGTTCAGATGCAAACTACAGGAAAATGGTGATATTCCTATGGATTTGTTGCAAATAAAAAGCAAAGGAGAAATTTATACAGAAGATGGTGTAAGCTTTATCAATTGCACAAAAATATGTTTTAAAATAAAACAGCATCATGAGGCAACTGTATTCATAATATTGCCTGATTAAAACTCTAGTTCTCATTTCTTTGACATAATTTAAGGTTATAGAGGATGACAAGCATTTTATTTATTCTACAACAATTCTTTCAGAATATCAGTTCTTTATTCTAGCCTATCTGTATGCTCACAAGGGATCCCTTGTTTACTACTAAGCAAACAAAGCCTGCATCTCAAATACATGTTACACTGAACTAAATATGTTGCTGTTATGTTATGTAGCTTCAATCTGAATTTACATTCAAATTTGTGGGAGGAACAGGTCTGAGATACTACCCAGTATGCATTATTTCTGCTTTTTTAAACACACATGATGCAAGACTAACAGGGATGACAAGGTTATAAAGGCTCAGTGTGTACAATATGTCCTTGAAAAGCCCTTTCCTATTTAAATAATTTAGAAGTCGTCAGGCAAAGATCACAACATTCTTAGCACGACAGGCCAGTGCAGTTACATGCTTTGCCCTGTGATCTGCTCCTCCAGCCTGCTAAGGCACTGAAGGTTACATTTAATTCAGAGAAAGACACAAGATGCCAAAGCCAGGTATGAAATCCTGGGATCTCTAGCAGTTGTGTATGCTGTACATCCCTAAAAGTTTGCATCTGAATCCAATTAAAACAATTTACTGAATTCATTTATGTGATCAGATTTAGAGAAACAAAAGTTACGTAAAAAATACTTTGTCTACCGTAAAGTAAAGATACCATCAACATGGAAATTTCCTGTTTAGATGGTTTTTGGTGTGAAAGAACACATGAGAATAGACATTCCTAAGCTAACTGTGTACACATGCATAAATCACTGACCTTTTTTTTAATTATGTGCAGAGCAGACATACAGGAAAGTGCTAAGATTAGACGGATACTTCTGCTCCCTAAGAAATCAGTGGCAAGGCAATTATTACTTCAAATGTAAAAGGACTGGTTTCCTCAAGAGAAAAATTATTTACATCTCCAGGTATAACCAGGATGTACAGTTGCTCACTGCTGATGCTGTCTCCCTCCTGCAAAAATAAAATATTCCTGATAGGGCACAGTGTTCTGAAATTTTCCTTACCTTTACACTTGTAACTTTATATATAAATACTGTCCCATGCATTTGATTTTTAAGTGTGGATCTTTGACTTTTGTGGCCAGTAATTACACATGGAAGCTGCATGGACAAAGCACTGGCAGTCCCAGCCCACAGTACCCTCCAGAGTAATAACATTTCTCCTGTAACATTTCAGCAGTTCTTTAATTTTATATGTGCTCTAATTTTAGATGTTAGCAGTTCCACTTTGACAAGTAATTTTGAAAAAAACTGAAGAATATATACAAAATATATGATTTCTATACACGGTGTATTTTGCTATTTCCATTTCAAATTAAATTCTTTTTTTTCACATAATTATATTGGATAATCCATATTACGTGTTATTTTAATTGTCTTTGCTGAGCCTCTCAACATTTTAAAGCGTAACAGTTTTAGAACTGTCTTCCTCCTGGAAATATGTTCATTGACCTAAACATACTAAAACTCTTTTTATTATTTAGCAAAAACACATGGCACACTGTAGAGAATTGACTCATTAAATGATCCCATATTCATAGAATTCATACCTAGGACAGAAAATGCTCCACAATTTTTAAAAGGCTTAAGATACATAGAAATTTATAATAATTCAAATTAGTACATTGACAAGATTGTCTATAGAAATTGAATACATTTTAAAAACACAAGTGTGTAAGTTAATTAAAAATGCTTTATCTACGTTTTTACATGGAAAAACAGAATAAAATGCATAAGTGTACTTCCTTGATTACAAATCAGAGCATAGCAAAAATCAGGAAAAGAAGTTTTCATGTTATGGGTTAGTCCTACACACAGACTGCCTTCTTGCAAAGGGTACGGCATAATTCTTAAGAGCACTTGGAACTGACTCTGTGCACTCAACAAACTGGTGCTACTAGCTTACTCCAAATAACAAAAACTGAAAGAAAAGTTTCACCTCAACAGCTCTAAGAAAATTTGTGTTACAGAAAGGGTCAGCTTATTAATCATGACAGAGAGATTTCTAAACTAAATGCCACACGTATGTTTCCTAAATACATCATCTACTCCCCAAGGCTATGTACTTCATTAAGCCCTGAATTGTAGTTTACAATTTACGTGCTGTGTATTGCACGCAGGAAAACAGAAATGACAGGATCACCTTTCTAAAAATACTGGGACTCACACTCTCCCTCACATCCGCTCAGTGTCAGTTTATGGACAGGCCTCACCTTGGCTTTTAGATTGCCAGATTCCCATCAACAGTTCTGTTCGTATTTACTTTCAACATTTACACACATTATTTGACCTCTAAGAAGTTAGTCTTAAGTCATTTCTTATAGAGGGGGATCAGTATCTGTGTTAAGTGTCTAGAGTGTCTCATCCAAAAGTTCCATTAACTTACGGTTTGAAACCTGGACTGCTAAGGAAAACCTAATCAGAAGGATTAGGAGTTACCTGAGAAGGGGAGAAACTATGAGAAGGGGAAGTTCCCCGATGTGCACAAAGGGTTCTCTCCACAGCACAGCCCCAAATGGTACCACCTGTCAAAAGCTGGCTCACGGTGCTCAGCTAAATGCCATACACCACCTAAGGGAATTCTCTCTGATACCCTGTGTAGCTGAAAACAAAGTATCTGTCGTTTACGTTTTTGTTAACTGTATTCCTAGACCACAGGAGAGCCACTGAGTGGTCACACATTAAATGACTTCTGAACTAATCCAGGAATCGAAGGTACGAGTATAGCAAAGGGCGTTCAAACCACCCACCACGCGACTCGACATTGCGAGACTTTGGGCTGCAGCACCCGAGAGAAAGCGTTCCAGAGAATTACTAATTTATTTTTTCTTTAATAACAATAATTTGCCTGTATTCCTGGCAGCGCGCACACCACCTCAGAGCACACGTCAGCCAGCCGTGCCTCCCTCCCTCCCTCCCACGCGGTGCCACCGCCCGCCTGCACCTGACCCGCAGCCGGGGGACATCCGCGGGCCCCGGGGCGCCGCAGCGGGGACCACAGGGACTCGTCCCTTCCCGCCGCCCTGCGACGATGCTGGGCGGGGGCTGAGCAGCGCCCGAGGGAGGCGGGGGCGGCGTGCCAGGGGAGGGGAGGCGGCGGCCGGTGCGCTGGGGCGCCGTGAGGGCGGGCGGAGGGCGGACGAGGGCAGAATGCAGCGGGTCCGGCACGGCCGATACGGAGCGTCCCCGGCTGGCAGCCCCAGGCCCTCTCCCCGCCCCGGAGCTCCCCCTCCTCCACCACGTGCAGTATTTCCCNNNCCCGTGGGGACTGCCTGTCCCCTCCGCTGCTCGGAGTATTGCCAGCCCTCATCCTTGCCCGCCGCCCTGGCTTCCCCCAGGCGTTTTGCTTCCCACCTGCACGCTCCTTATGTAAGGCAGGATCTGATGGAGAGCGGGGATGGGGGTGTCAGCGCGCGCACGCACACACAGACACAGACAC
>VZRX01015107.1:0-10245 GCA_013398075.1 Notiomystis cincta
CAGGTGGGGTCTCACCTGAGTGTAACACAGGAGTAGAATGCCCTTCTTCAACACAAATCCTCTCTGAAAAGTAGGAAAATCCTCCAAAAGAGGACCCTCTGTGTTCACTGCCATCAGTCCTACTGATTAAAGTTGAGATCAATGGTGAGTTTGATTAGTGCTTCCCATGATTCAGTCACCAATGAACCAGCATGTTGTGCAGGTATTAACCTGCAGTGCTCCATTTTCAAGAACTATATAGATTTCCTTAAAACAGAATTTTTAGTTTTGAGTAACAGATGCTGCCCAGTGTGAAAGAATTCTTTGGGTTACTATAAAGGGAGAGTTACTATAAAATATTGGCTCCTTCCCAGGCTGACTATGCTCAAAAGCCAAGTTAGTGTGAAAACTTGAGATTTCCTAGGGAAAGAATTGATGATTCAAAGATCCATAGCTTTGGAAAGAGGCTCTCATAGATATATTTCTCCTATAAATTGGCAAAGCAAATGGAAAGATGAGAATGAAATTACAGGCAGAATTGAACAGTGTGGAATGTAATTGTTAAGCACCTCATTAGGAACGGTAGTTAGATACCATCACCCTCCTCCCTGTATCCTCAAAATGTTCTTCAGCTTGGATTTATGGAGTGTTTTGCCTTTGCCAGGTACTTACCAGTCTCATTAATACATGTAATTCTCTTTCTGAAGGACTATTCTGAAAGACAGCCGATTTTTCCGCTACTTGCACACAGCTGTGATAGTGAGTGGGACCATGCTGGTGTTTGGAGGAAACACTCACAATGACACCTCCATGAGCCATGGAGCCAAGTGCTTTTCTTCGGACTTTATGGCCTATGATATTGGTAAGTTCTTGCAGAAATAATAACAAACCCCCAAATACTTGGCTATTCCAAGGGAGTTGTCCTCAGTTTGTCTCCAGAATGACTGGTTTACATGCTTTCCTTTTCTCATGGGACTATATTCCAAATAGTGCTGGGCACATGGATATGCAGTCAGGAGACGTTCATTAGCTTGCTACAGAATTCCAAGCAAATGAGGTGCAGTGATTTCCAGTTACAGACAGCAGCAGTTCTTTTGTTAATGGTTTACACACAACCTTGGGCATTAAAAATTAGGCTTTAAACTGCATATTTTTACAGAATCATAAAATCACGGAATAATTAAGGTTGGAAAAAACCATTAAGATCACCAAGTCCAACTGGCAACCCAGCACCACCACCATTTTCACCACTAAACCATGTCCTCAAGTGCCACATCCACACGTTTTTTGAACACTTCCAGAGATGGTGTCTCCATCACTGCCCTGGGCAGCTTGTTCCAGTGTTTTGCAACCCTTTATGTGAAAAAATACTTTGTGATATCTAATGTACATCTTTCCTGGCACAACTTGAGGTTGTTTCCTGTCTTGTTATCTCAGCCATAAATCTCCTCTGATATTTTGAGTGTGTTTTAATCTATGATTGATCAAAAATTCAGGTTCTTAGGACCGTTACAAGCACTAGACCCTGCTGAAACTCAACTTGTACAGTGCACACTCTTGTTTTAACTGCTTTCTTCAATAATAAAGCCAAATTATTAGGTTGGATTTGCTGAGTTTCAATAGCCAGGAGAGGGCAGCATTTATTTATGGATTTGGATTCCAGAGACTGAGTTTAAGAAGAATAAGGAACGAAGAGGTAAAATTACATAAAAGAAGGTACATACACACCCAGATAATTCACCCTGGGGAAAAATGCCATTCTACAGAATTCACCTTTTGCTCTCGGAATGCCCTAAATGTGGTTTCCCTGAAATGATCATGTAAATCTTCAAGTGACTGTCCACTGGGATCTCACTCCTGGTTTGTGAGAGGAAAATGCAAGTGAATATTTGGGACATCAAGGTTTGGTATCCTTGTGCCTTTTTGCTCTCTGTTACAGCAATCATTCCATTCGGCCTCCTGCGATTTCCAGTCACATCCCTTTGGAATTTTTATGTGCTCCTAGCTGGCTTTATTTTGTTGTTTTTTTTTTTTTTTAATTGAAGAATTAAAATGAGGTATTTGACCAGACTGGATGTAGCTTGGAGCAACCTTGGTCTAGTGGAAGGTCTTCCTGCCCATGGCTCAGAGCTGAAATGAGATTGCCTTTACAGTGCCATCCAGCCCAGAGTATTTTGTCATTCTGCGGCAGTCATGAACAGTCTGATTTTTGTAAACTTCGGTAGCAACAGTGATAGATTTTTCTTTATGCCTTCTGCTATCTGCCCTGACCTATTGAACTCTCTGTTAGGTGTAAAACACAAATTGTATTAATTTGACAAAATATGCCAATAATAATGTTCATTTTGATTCACTTTAGGTAACAGGCAGGTTCATGTTACATGATATGAGTGCTGTAGTCAACATCCCCAGTTCTTACCAGATAAACACCGATGTGTGGAGCTTACATTGATTTTTCCTCACATGATGGGTGAGAGGTATTCTTGAGTCCCCTCATTCCTTAGAGAAGAAACTCTCAGCCTGGAAAGAGCAGAGTTTTTTTCAGAAATAAGACCACTTCTGTCCTTTTCATTGCAGGAGCCATTGTGCATGATTTTCTGTATCCCATGTGACTAGGAATACATTAGGGTGGTGGCTCATCCTTTGTGTCACAGCAGAAGTACCTGTTCAGTGGTTCTTCATGCATGATCTCTGTGGTATTAATTACCCTGGTCACGTTGGTCTCCATGGGAATAAGCCCATATAAGCCCCCTGTCATCAGTCCCTTGATGCTCCCAAGGCACACGTTACCCAGGAGAAAACCAAGCAAGGTCATGTGATACTGAGAGCCTTCAGTGGAGAGACTTAATAATTGTCTCTATTCCTTGCTTTTATAGTATGCTGTCTGGCTGGTTTGCTCATTTTTTACATCTTGTTGATTGGCAGTCATGATTAAGAAAGATCACTGTGATTGTTGGAAGGCTGGACAGAAGTGGAATTAAACACAGTCTTGAAACAAAAGCTTCAAACTCAGATCTTCTCCTTAACCTTTGCCATTAAGACTTATTTTGGTAGTAACTAATTTTATTTACATCATCAAATTTTTCTGGTTTTCCCTCCTCAAATTTCCAAGTAATCAAAAGCACAGGCACTGACTATTGTGAAGACATAAAATCTTTTTCTGTGTGGAGCAGTGCTAACAGCTTGCACTGAAATGTGTGCTGGGGATGAGCAATAAAAATTCTTGAATGCTTCTTATCTTTTATCCTCTACTTGACCAGGTTGGGGCATATGCAATCCAAATTGTCCGGGTACTGCCTAGTTTGGGAAGGTTTCAGGATAACAATCCAGCTGTGTGCATGTGTAATTCTTGTTGATTCTCAGGACAAGCCTTTGGATTTTTGATATTTGGGTTGGGTGAGCACTTGGGCAGCGCTGTCTCACAGTGTTTTCCCTATTTTCTGCACACTGAAATGGCCAATTAGCTCTTCCTATCCCCAAAATTGGTCTCTCTGGCCTTAGGAAGTTTCCTGCTCTGCAGCAGCTTTGGGTGAAAAAATGCCTCACTTAATCCTCTACCTTCTACTTACGTAGAGGTGCTACTTTTAAATCGATCTTTTCTCCCCACAGAAGAGGAACTAAAACTCTTCTATTTATCCCATCAAAATTCTAATTCTGATGACAAACATAGGGAGAGGCTGGATGTTTTCACAGCTGATATGTTCTGTTTGAACAGTACCTTGAATAAATCCTGGCATTGTAAGTTTTAGGTTGAGTCAGGAAGGAGAAGATTCTTCGTAGTTGCAGAATTACTCAGTTTTTCCAATACTTGATCTCTGGTTAAAGATGGGAAAGAAGCTTGGAAAGCAAAATATTCCAGGCCTTCTATTAATCTAGAAAAACATATTTCTTGGCCTCACATAACACGCAACTTGATGGCTAAAAAATTGCAAATTGCTGTCCAATTTTTCTGAAGTCTCCCATTAAAAATTGGAACTGTCATGCTGGGCTAGGTTAAATTCTTTGAAAATGGAGCAAATGACATGTAAAAATAAATTTCGAAATCACAATTAATCAAAGTACTAAATCTAACTGTGTCTTCTGTCTTTTCTTTATCATCACTCTTTGACAGAATTGCTCCACATGTTGTTTTATACAACAGTTCTCCAACTAAATTTAGTAAAAAATTGAAACTGTTTTTCTTTGCCCTTTCAGTTTATCCATGGACTTGTTTGGTTTGTGAGCTTTTTTTTTTTCCAGAGGGTCAGTCCATGACACAGTGGTTTTATCTTGTATTAAAGAATCTTAGGAGTATTTGAGGGCTCTGTAGATCTTTACGGAAGATTGACTTTTCTGTCTTAATTGCATAAATTGCGTCCAAGTGCCTCTGGGATATTGGCCCCCAAGGTGATCCGTTCCCTTTATGAAGTTTAGGTGTTATGAATTGGACTGACTTTTCCTACTTTTGTTCCTTTTCTCAGCAGGTTAGATGTTTCTTAGTTTGTTTTTTCTCTCATGCTGCCCAAAGGAAGAAATTACCTGAGAAACCAAGTAAAAAATGAAGCAGAACTTAAAAATGTTATGCTAATAGAAAAAGATGGAATAATCTAACATTGTATTAAAAGAGAAAAACAGCCACAAATCCTTAAGCTATGAAGAGAGAAAAATATTTTTAAAAACATGAATATCTGCCCTCTAGGAACATAATGGCAATGGAAAAAGTAAAAAAAAGATAAGCCTCTGTTCTCAGTGATACTGGTTTGGGGCAAAACTGCAAATAGTTCATGTATAAACAGATAAAACCAGAACTTGTTATATGGTGAAAAACTCTACTAGTAAGGGAGGAAAAGCAGCTTTTTCTGCTGTTCCCTGGGAGTAGAGCCCAGCTGCCCCCTCCTGTCAGGGACTTGTGCAGAGCCACAAGGTCCCCCCTGAGCCTCCTTTGCTCCAGGCTGAGCCCCTTCCCAGCTCCATTCCCTTCCCTGGACATGCTCCAGCCCATCAGTGTCTTTATTGAAAGCTCGCAGGTGCTTTGGGATCTTTCAGGAAGAAATGTGCTGTGTAAGTTGTCCTGTTCATTATCCAGAGAAACATTCCTGAAACAGGTTTTTTTACTCGTAGCCTGTGATCGATGGTCTGTCCTCCCTCGCCCGGGTCTCCATCACGACGTGAACAGGTTTGGGCACTCTGCTGTGCTGTACAACAGGTGAGGGCAGAGATGTTCCTTGTCTCTAAAGGTGCGCGCGTGGATCGGTAACTCGGGACCGGAGGGATGAGGGTCTGTCACAAACCTCCTCGTCCAGGGAGGTTTGGGCTGCCCCATCCCTGGAAGTGTCCAAGGCCAGGCTGGATGGGGTTTGGAGCAATGTGGTCTAGTGGAAGGTGTCCCTGCCCTTGGCATGGGGTGGAATGAGATGGAATTTAAGGTTCCTTCCCACCCAAACCAGTCTGTGATTCTGTGAATCTCTGAAAGTTTTCAGGTGTTCACTCTTGCAGTGTCTTCAGTATTCACCTGTTCCAACAGCCCTTCTTCACTGGACTAAACTGTCTCAGCTCACTTAGTTTTGTCAATAATTTGATTTTTTTCCCATTATTTATATATAGATTTCTATTTTTTAGTTATTTCATAATTATGCATTTCAATGTATTTCACACTTATTTCTTAGCCGCACTGACAGCATTTTTTTTCCAAATCTGAATTTCCCTCATGTTTTTTAAATTTGTCCATGTTTCATTTTACTCACCTTATCCTATAGGACTGCTCTTCCCCAGGCATGTCCAGTATTTGGATGAAATCCTAGGTGAGATTTCAGTTGTTAAGGCTTACACATTGTAGTGATATCCCTGCTTCAGATCAACAGCTGTTATTGAATCAGTGGAACCACGTTTGAGAAATTAATTTCATAGGAATTCTAAAATAGAATGAAAATCGTAGTAAAAATACCTATTACTCAACCAAAACTTCTCTTTTCAGTTTCCTTGACCCTTCTTCACTGTGTTTTTAAAGGTGCATTAGCAAACACAAATGCACAGAGAATTTTTGGGTGACATTTTTGTGTAACTACTAAAATTTAATGTTTTTCTTGATGCAGTTGTGATACTGAAGGAGGTTTTAAATTCCCCACCCCTCCCCCTACAAAATATTATTTGTTTTGGGGTTTTTTTGGGATTTTTAATTGACACAATGACTCTGCTCAGTTGTTACCAGTCATGCAAAGTGTGATTTACTTACAGAGGAGCAGAGAGAGTGACAGCACCAAATTTTGTCAGTTTTTGAACTCTGGTTTAATGCTATGATATCATCTCCCCAATTTTTAGCCTTCCCCCATGTTTTGCCAGCCCAAAGTTTTGGCTGAAGGGGAGGATTGGTTGATGACTTTGAATAGCTTTGACTCTGTGTTGAGTCTCTCTGGGTTCTCTGAAACAGTGCAATTTGACTGACCTTTTTTTAGTGCCTCCCTTAACCAAGAGCTATTTATTTGGATTTATATATGCTGGCATGTAATAAAACACTTCTCTCAGACCTGAAATCCCATTTACCTGGAGCAGTGCTCTGTCCATGAAAACAGCTGTGTTTTTCTCTATTTACTTCCATGTTGTCAAGCACCATGTATGTATTTGGAGGCTTCAACAGCCTTCTCCTGAGTGACATCTTGAAGTTCACACCTGAGAGATGTGAGGCTTTTGACAATGAGATGTCCTGCCTGCGGGCAGGTCCTGGTGTCAGATGTGTGTGGGCTCCCCGCCCTCCTCACTGCATCCCCTGGGAAAATGCAACAGTGGAGCAGCAGCAAAAGGTCTTTGAAGACTGTCCTCCCAGGCCAGGTATGTGTCACATCCTTTCTATTCCCTTTTCTGAAAGGTGTGCAGAGTCTTCTTCTCTTTCCAAATTCTGTCATGTGTTAATTGTATGCCATTACAAGGTCAGGTTTTAGATGGGGGGCTGTGGTTGTGCTTCCACATGCCCTGGGAGCCCTTCCTCTGACCAAGTGTCATGAAGATGTGGAGGTGCTTCTGTCTCCTGCTCTTGAAGCTGCTTGTTCATGAGATCCTCTCCTACCCTGCTTCTTGGACTTACTTTTCTATCTCAACAAACATCACCAGCCAGGAACCAGGCCTGGACCATCATTCTGTAAATATTTGCTCCAAGAATTGACCTTGTGAGAGCCAGGAATTTGCTGAAGAGCACCACGGGGCAAGGAAGGGCATCTGGATCTGGTGGAGTTAACTTGTTCTCTTCAAAAGAGACAGCAGGAATGCTGCTTTAGGAAAAGTTACTTCATTTTTTTGGCAGGGGGCTGGAACCAGATGATCTTTAAGGTCCTTTCCAACCCAAACCATTCTGGGATTCTATGATTCTATGTGTAGAAGCAGACTAAATGAATGAATGTTTTAAGGTCTGATTCTGTTTTTCCCCTTAGGATAATTTTGAATAACTTCATCCTGATACATGCATTGCTCTGAATTGGTTATACAACCCTTGATTTTGCAACAGATGTGCAGCCTTTAATTATTTAATAGAAACCGATGTAAGGGGACATTGCCTTGCTGGGCTCTCAATGTACAATAAATTTTCACAAAACCCAGACAATATTTCCAAATAATTGGAAAGATGAATGAAAAGTTCAAGCTTCGCGTGAAAATGCTCCACTTGAAAGCCAGGCGTGCAGGAAGACTGGCCCATGGTAATGGCCACTATTCTTATGGAATATCCTCTGGCATCATTTTCCTGGGCATTAATGTGTCTTGGTTCATGCACTTCCATGTCTTGGTGTATTATTTTCTGGTGGTGTGTTTTAGGGCTCCTCGGGCACTAAAAATGATTGCTGCTGTAAAATAAAAACAAATTTCTATCTGTTCAGACACATGAAAGTACCTGATTTTAGTTGCTAACAGAAAATCTACAGGTACTGTTATTTGGTTGTATCTTTTGCTGTAAATAATCAAGTTCTTAGAGCTCTGTCAGGAAATGCCTGTTTTTGGTCATGCAGGTTTTTTTCTTTAATAGTTGTAGACAATGAAAAATGTGATCAGATTACAGACTGCTACAGCTGCACAGCCAACACAAACAGCTGTCAGTGGTGTTCTGACCAGTGTATCCCAGCACACAGCAACTGCACAGAGGAACAGGTAATGGCTCTTAACACTTCCTTAGTTTAAATTTCCCCTTTGGAATAGCAAATGTCCACATGTTTTCATCTGTCAGTGTTATAATCCCTGTTTTGTTATTCTAGTGCATGCCTAGTGCATATCAGAAGTGCTACATGCTTGGGCTTTTTCAGTTTGATCCAAGGGTTTTGCATGGTGTTCTTCCAATGAATTTAGGAGGATGGCTGTGGGCAGGAGAAGAGGCAGAGGTTTCACCACTGTTTGATTATTCATTAATCACATTTTGGGTGTGATATTAATAGGACTTTCCCTAGAAAAAACAAAATAACCCTCTTGTAAAAGCTTTAGTAAGGAAAACATGTCAGGTGGTGTTTTGGGGGAAACAAATCTTGGGGGAAACAAATCTGATTATCTTGGATAATCAGTCCAGGCTACACCCAGTTCCACACCTTTTGGATATATAAATTGCTTTGTAGAGCTGAACCGTGATATTCAGTGTTGTAATCATGGCTGTTATAAATCTACGTCTTGGATATTGGAAAAAGCCTCACCAGTGCTATTTATTTTAGGTTCCTGTTACTCTCTATGACAATTGTCCTAAGGATAATCCTGCCTATTACTGTAACAAAAAGACAAGTTGTAAAAGCTGTGCCATGGATCAAAACTGTCAATGGGAACCTAGGAATCAGGAGTGCATTGCTTTGCCAGGTAGGTACTGGTCGCATAACCCAAATTCACTCAGTCCAAAAGTTTTGCAGGGTTTTTAAAAACTTTTTGTTGGTTTTACCCCCAAATCTGTAATTTTTAGTGCAAAGCTGGAGCAAATGAAACTTAATTGGCAGTAAATCCAGCAAGTCTGCTGGAATATTTTTCAGTCCCAGTTGTCTGAAGAGGACTGTGATCACTCATATAATTATTAGGCTGTATTTCATCTCTCCCTTTTCATTTGATAAAAGCTGTTGATAATATGCTTCTGCAAGATATTAGATTTAATAATGCATGCTGTTTAATTTAGGAACTAAAATTGTGCAAAAGCATAATGGCACATACTGGACGAATGAGGCAAGTAACACCTGAAGTGTTTAAGGAAAATTCTCCTATTAGAGTGTTTCCAGTGGAGTTCACAGGAGTTGGTTATTAGTTCCCTTGCAGTAATTTTTTTTTATCCCAATGATTGGGACAAAAATACAGGATCTTCAGTGATTAACATTTGTAGGTAATAAAATATGGAGAAAGGGAGAAAACCCATTAGACAGGACATTTTAATGGGCATGGAAAGCCTTTCCCTAAGAACCAGTAGGTCTGGACATGTGCAGGTCTGGTGTTTGCCAGTCTACAACAGTTAAAAATTGAAGAGACTTTGAAGAAGAGCAATGAGAGTGAAAAAAGTATGTTTCAGTGAGATAGATAGATAAAGAGCTCGATCTGTTTTATTTGATGTAGAAAAGGGGATGACTTGATCATATGTGTAAAAAAGCTCATCTGAAAAATTGACACTTGAGAGCTTTTCCATCTGTTAAGTCTGAATTCACATTGGAAATGCCCATCAGGGTTTTTTCTGTAAGGGAAATAATTAATCACAAAGTGTAAGGAGTTCTTCAGTAGAAGGGTTGTACTCAAGATGAGGCAGGGGTTAATCCTGGAAGTTTGTGCTGTGGAAAGGATTAGCACAACAACCTTCTCCTGCCAAAAGGTCCCCTGACAAGTGTGGGTGAATAAGTGGCTTCAAGACATCAACAAAATACCGATTTGGGTTTTTTTTCCTCTTTCTCCTCCAAGAATTTTACTATTCAACATTATAATAAATGCTTTGATTACATATTGCAGATAACCGAATGCTGATGTCGGACTTTAGCTCCATATTCTTAGAGGAAGGGTTCATAGAATCATTAAGGCAGGAAAATACCTCCAAGATCATCATCATCAAGTTCAGCCTCTGTCCCAACCTCCCCATGCCACTAAGCCACAGCACTAAGAGCCCTGTCTGCTCATTTTCTGAACACTTCCAGGGGTGGGGACTCCACCACTGACCTGGGCAGCCCCTTCCAATGCTTTGCAACATTTTCGGGGAAGAAATGTTCCCTGTTATGCAACCAAAACCTTCCCTAGCACAACTTGAGGGCACCCACCCCCCCTTCCGGCTGCCCCCTCCTGTCAGGGACTTGTGCAGAGCCACAA